>CAVLJG010000002.1:26860103-26915819 GCA_963669975.1 Acanthoscelides obtectus
ATCAGTTCCCCGCGTAGTCTTCGCGTCAACATGGGTCTGGCTCATCTGAAGATACATTTACTGCATTTTACTAAACTAAGATAATTACTAGAAAGAAAGTTGGCAATCACCCCATAAATCGTGAGAGGGTACATTGTGGTAAATATCATAATTTGTTGAAGGTGTCGAAAGATGACCCCGACCGCTTTTTTCAGTATTCCTTGCAACATTTGTCAACTACATTTTGATACTGTGTTGTTTATTTTGTTCCGATATGGGGCATTGTTTGTATACTGATGCAATTAACTTGTCTATATCCATTATTCACATCAACCTGCTCTGACAACTGGCGAGAAAGAACTAAATAATCGTTCCGGCAAAACCGGTAACGCCGACTGCCTGCGCCGACAAGCCTGAGCCTGCCTCTATTGTGATATTGCCAACTCAAGAGCATGATATTATTATAGAAGCTTATAGGCGCTGTTTACCGGTAAGCAGGAAACTGGCTTCCACTGTGTTTTCGCCCTTACGCTTTGAGGACTTTTTGGATTGCCCGTCTCAGTTTTTTCGGATGCCTCAAGAATTTTAACCGGTTGTTCCCGGATCGCGATTAGCCGATCTTCGGGCATCGTTGTTCATTTTGGATGTCCGTCGGATGACCGCACGAATTTCGCATCTGGCGGTGACGGCTATGAAGGGCATTGCGCATAGCTGTCAGGCCATTACTGAGCGTTGCCAATAGGCGCTTCTTGTTGGGATCGGTGGTGAGGAAGCCGAAAAACAAGACGCTGTTGCCAGATTTCGGCTAGCAGCACGCGCGGCAAATCAACGGTATTTTTGAAGCAACCCTCGTATAATAAATTCACAACCTATCAGGATAAAAGATATCGAGTTCTGTTATGATTACAACAGTTTTTATTCTGATTCGAAAATATTAATTACCAATATCAGATTTTACACGTTTTTTGATAGCTCAGATCAGCAGAGCACAGCTATAATACATTTTACAGTTTTTTAAATTCTATATCCCAATATACTTTTAAATCTAAATTCATCATAATTCATCGAAACTATATACATAGTTCTACTTGCACCAATTAAACAGATTGAATAAACATGGGCAAACTGATTCATTTGGAACAGGTAAGCGCATTTTATTAGTTCATTGATTCTAAATAAATTGGTGTACTCAATCTAAATAAGCGGTTTGATAAATTTCATTATACGATTGCGTTTTGATTTAACTAAACTGGTTTTAGGGTGGAATTTACCAGAATTGTCAAATCAACAGTCCGTCATTCTCCACCTATAGGGTAACAGTCCGTCAAGTACAGCGAATGAGCCTCAAGTTCCAATCAACAAGTTTTAGCAACCAATAGCTATGAAATGTTGAAAACAAGATACTGTCAAAGTATGAGATGACAGCTTGTCATTGGAACATCACCAGCTTATTGAATATTAAGAAATTACATATACTTTAGTCAAAACTAAAAAAAGTGATCGATTTTTGAATAAAATTCATGTGTTTATTTAATATTGTCGATTGTTTATTCATGTTTATATTATTTTCTTCAATTGACCGTGTGGTTTTTTCCTATAAACCTCTTGCAGATAGCCATTAAGCACCCACTTGATGACAGGCTCTAATAAAAATTTCATAGACATTGCTCGTTTCCAAACATTCAGTCATTTACTTGCCGTTCATCAGTACCATTATAGCACCGTCGATTGATATTCCCACAAAACCATTCAGGATTTTTGATATCCATACATCCTTAGTCAAATATTTTGGTTGTTCAGGAACTGAACAAACATCCACACAATATTTGCCTGCAAAAACATTTGCAATAACTTACTTGTTTCACTGGGAACACATTCTAGGTTATATTTATATTAGACATTATTTGAATAAGAGTTGATTATTACATTTAAATTCCCCAACGAGTGACACATGTGTGGGATCGTCAACCCTTGGTCACTCGGTACGTCGGGTAATACATCTTGACAATAGGGATGTTCGATACGATCCTATATTTAGAAGTATCGATACTTTTGCTTCCATACTCGATATCTTGGATCGATATTTCATATACGACACCTGGGTGTATCAATCCGGACTGTGTCAGAAAGAGTGACTAACTTCAGCTTACTTTTCTTCTTTGTTTCTTTCCGTTGGATATCGATAATTTTATTCCAATACATTGGAGTATCGATACTTTCTAAAACGATAAGAATCGATACATAACGATACTTTTCGTGGATCTGAACTTCTCAACCTTGACAGCTTGTTGCTCTTGTCAGCTGGTGCGGTGTTGCCTTTACTATCTTACATTTTGCTAAAATCTTGTGGCAAATAAAAGCTTCAAATAAAATATTGATGAATATGCATAGAATCAGAATATAAATTCATACTGCACATTTCAGATTGTCTATGCATGGACTTGACCGGATTTTTCGGTATTTTTACCAAAAAGAGAATATTTACCGATAACATCATTCTCCACGATTTTTCAAATAATTCAAATATTTCTATATTTACCGAAAAAGAGCTGAACCAAAAATAAAGCTAAAAGTTAATTTTATGTTTGTCTTCATAGTTTATGCCCCATATACAGACTCAGTCAGTCGGGCACATGAGAGGCGTAGATTTGGGTTGCCTATGATTACGAACGCACATCCTCATCCCTTACACCGCTTGCCCTGAATTGATTTCCGAACCGAAACCTGTGTGTTTTCAAAATAAATATTTAATTAAAAATAAGAAATGAGTTCAGGGTAAAAACAGAAAAATATTCACAATCCCATAAGCAAGATTCGAAAAAGGAGTTCCCAGAATGGTTGCAAAGTACTTTGAAAGAGAGACCTATATGCAAATTTTAGATGTTGTAATATAGAACTATGCCCTCAAAAAACATGTTGCGCGCCCAATACAGTAGCAGACGTTTTTCATGCCTCAAAGGTCCTTGATCTACCACTGATCTTGGGACGGCATTTACCTTATACCGAATTCAACGTCACTATTTACCGATTCCGTTTCTTTTGCCGGTTCGGCAACACTGCAGATCACTTCAAAAGCAATTGATATCCCAGACGTGTTATAATAATAGAAATAATAAGAAAATATGACAATGTTTGGGTGATATATTTTCATAAATAGGTATTTTTGATTCTGATTTATGAATAATAGGTGGATGCTGATACTTTTACAAATATCGATGTTTTAGGACCCAGAAATGCAGAATGTGCTGTTTGCTTACATTTGGTGTGGATTTCTAGATCATAAATTGGAAAAAATTGTACATTTTATATCCTTTTTTTCAAAATACCAAAAATCGATACATTTCTACAGGTACGTGTTATCTACAACACCCTGTACGTGATATACAGACAAAACTAGATTGCCATGCATGAACAGTCGTCAAAAACTGTGATCACATCCTACCAAATATAATAGCTACAAAATCGGCCTATTATTTCCCGCATTTTCATTGGTCCATTTAAATAACTGACCGTCTTTTCTGAAATGATAAAAATTTGAAATTCTATGAACGTTATCCTAATTCTAAAGCACAGAGACATAATAGTACATCTATAATGTACCCTTATTTATAAGGCAACCGTTTTTTCACGATTTTATTCAACATTTCAATAGAAATCACTGATATTCAGAGAGCTTTGACAGCTTCTGTTAAATTGTATTTCGATACGGTATTTTCCCATTGGTCCAAGGGACCGTTAAACATTAATGTTGGTGAAATTGGCCCTTAAACTGATAATAACATTTTTTGATTTGAAATTAAAATTTTGATTTTTTGGGTGCAGGTACTAAATCGCAAATTGTCAAATATCCGCTACCACTAACTCAAAGACACACAGTGTTAACAGTGACGTACGATATGTAACGATGACCTCTTCCATTTTGGTACTTAGCTATTGCTTATCCGGATTTCTCACGCTAAAAGTTTTTTATTGTTCCAGACCTGTCAAGGACTCCAGTCGAGGAGGTCATGGTGAGAGCTCACCAAAACCAATCACTGAGATGCCCAGGCGCCAGCGAATTTACACTGATGACACAGCTCGAGTGGTACAGCACTTCCAGACGCAAAGCAGTACTGGAGTACTCTCAGAGTTCGATACGATATATTCGGACCAGCGACGGCTATCTGTAGCGAAGGACTATTCGTTTGGTCTTTCATCCAGTACTAGCGCCGGACACTGGTGACTACGTTTGTATCATCAACAATAGGTTTGCAGCCTGACGCGGTCATCAGACTGAAAGTACTAGGTAAGTACAAAAAACCTCTAAACTCATAATATACTTACACCAATCCTATGTACCAAGATTCAGCTGCGTTCGTGCGTGTGTCATCAGACGTCTATCTTCTATAACATAGATTCTCATGCCGCCAATATTAGTTAAGCTGATTGAAAAGTTATGAAGGACGACTGTCTTTAATATGCCTACCTATATACAGTATACAGGGTTATCCAAATTAAGTGTCCACCATTAGTAACTTTGTTATTAGTGAAATACAAAGTTGTTTGAATTAGCAAACTAGTAGCATTTTAACGCTGGTAAAATGAGAATAAAAAAAAACAATTTGAGAGTCGTTATTTTGATTTTTTTTCAGTAAAATAACATTTTTTAAATGAAAACCCCTGTATATTATATTTTTTTTCTGTTAAAGCATCAAATTTTAAACAAAAAAGCTTACAATAACTTTTCTCCTAGGTTACAAATTGTTGAAGTTATGGCCTCCAATCTGAAACAATTAAATTGTATCGACAAACTTTATTTTCAACATCAACTTATAATCTTACAAAATACAATAACAATTTTTTTTAAAGAAGATGCTCGAAAACACCACCTTGTTCTTCAATACATTTTTGGGCACGTTTTTCAACTGCTCGAACTGTCTTAAGTATGGTCCTACCATCTATCTGGCTTATCTTTTCCCTAACTGCAGTCTTTAACGCGTCAAGGTTATCGTACCTTCGCTTGTAAATTTGGTTCTTTAAGTAACCCCACAAGAAGTAATCAAGTGGGTTTAGATCTGGTGATCTGGGAGGCCACTGTATTGGGCCATTTGTTCCTATCCACTGATCATTAAAAGTAGTACTTAGAAATGATAAGTACCTCTGGAGTTTGTGGGCAGGTGCGCCATCTTGCTGAAAATGCAGATGATGTCTACTTATAAGATCCATTCGTCTAAGAAATTAGTCAGATTTCTGACATAAATTATTATTATTATTATTATTATTATGATACTGAGATGAGCAGAGTACACAGGACTATAAGCTCATGCAGTAAATATAGTGTACGGACACGTAACACAAATACATCAAATAGAGAAAAATAAAAAAGACAGTTCATAGCTATAAAGTTTGTACACTCCTCCAGCTATCATACTGCACTTTGAAGCTATTAACTGAAGTAGCACCAACCACACTTCAGGTAAACTATTTCAGGTGTTGAATATGCGGTTGGGAAGAAACCATTGTCGGACTGTTGTTTTAAATGGCTCCTTATGCAGTTTGAAGCTGTGTCCGCGTAGATTGCTGCGCGACAGACGGTATAGATGCATGAGGTTGGTGCTCATCAAACCATGAAGTATCCTGAACGTAACTATAAGATCGCCACGAAGTCTTCGCTCAGAGAGAATGAGGTCAGGTTGAATAATTCAAGGCGATCTTCATAGATTGGTCTTCGTGCTCCAAAAGGGATACGAGTAGCCCGACGCTGTACTGATTCGACGAGATTTCTATCGCGCAGAAGCACAGTGTCCCATACCGGGCCAGCGAATTCAAGAATTGGCCTCACGAATGCCTTGTAAATGTAGGCGCAAGTGTTGACATCGGATCCTTTGAAAGACCTCTCCAGCATGTATAGAAGTTTCTTGGCTTTTGATGTAACGTGGTGAATATGCTCTGACCAGGAAAGACGATCGTTGAATACAACGCCCACATCAGTGTGGCTGGAAACTGCTTCGATGTTGTGGTCAGAGATCTTGTATGTAAATCGCGGATTTGTCTTCCGAGGTGAAGGACACAACACTTAGTTAGATTTAAGGGTAAAAGCCCACTGACTGACCATTGACAAACAATATCAAGATCTCGTTGAAGCATAGCAGAATTTACGACAGTATTGTAAATCTTAGTGTCGTCGGCATAAGCTGAACATGTGGAGGAAATCAATGCGGGCAGGTCACTTGTATACAGAAGGAACAGCACTGGCCCCAAGACAGAGCCTTGAGGAACTCCACGTGCTACATGATGAAGATGAGACTGGCTATCACTGACGCGCACAGAGAAAGTCCTCCCGGCGAGAAAAGCCTTAATCCACAGTAACAACTCGCCTCTTATTCCCATACATTCCAACTTAAACAGAAGCCTTCTATGTGGTACGCGATCGAAAGCCCTAGAAAAATCTAAGTAGATTATATCAACAGGAGTCTTTGTGTCCAGATACTGAGTCCAATCGTTGAGAGAGTGGAGAAGGTTGGTCATTATTGATCGACCAGGGAGAAATCCATGCTGATTCTTAGGGATAAGGTCATTTTCGAAAGCAAATGACAGGAGCTTATCTAATATGATTCTTTCAGCTATTTTGGCGGCGATAGGAACGAGACTTATTGGTCGATAATTTTTAGCGGAGGATTTGTCGCCCTTTTTGAATACAGGGGTAACAGAAGCACTAAGCCAGCATGAGGGTAGGGTATGAGATCTAAAAGACGATGTGAATATCAAGCTTAATGGTAGGGCCAGTGCTGAAGCGCAGTTTTTAAGTACAGCAGCCGTCATCCCATCTTTACCAGGGGAGGAAGAGGTCTTCAGATTTCGCAGGTGCATTAATACATCTTCAGGCAGGAACTCAACTTCGCAAAGGCTGTTGGGACACCTATGACAGATAGTGGTCGGTAGAAGGTCTCCATTAGGCTCATCGACGAAGTCATCACTAAAGGACTCTGCCAGTAAGTTGGCAGATTCGGTGGCATCCATGTGGAGATGACCGTCAGCGTCGCGGATCTGAGGTGATGAAACTTTGGAATTCAGGTTTGTTCTTAGATACCGAAACAGCTTCTTCTTATTTTTGGAAATAACGAGTTTTCGTTCATAAGCATGTTTGGCATTATGTAACGTTCTAGATAGGAGGTTAGAAAAGGATCGATGAGACACGTAATCTTGTGAATGGCCACTCCTCCTAAACCGTTGCCACAAAGATCTCTTGTGACGAAGCATTCTCGATATGTTAGAGTTGATCCAGGGCTTTGAGGGGTCACAGTATACCTTCTTTTCAACAGTATTGTCAGCCGTTTCGCTTAGGACTCGTTGAGCGAAAGTGTCCCACATATCTTGGGTGCTACGGTTGTTAAGCAAAGCAGGCCAGTTGACTCCAGACAGGGCTTGGTTAAGAGCATCGTGGTTTACAATTTTGATGGTTTTAAACTTATCGGTTGTAGAACGACTATTTATATTGAACTGGAGAGAAGATAAAAGTGAACAGTGGTCAGACTTGCCAAAAGGTGGCAAATAATCTAAATTAGAAACAAAGTCGGCGTCGTTAACGAATATCAAATCCAGAGCCCTAGGCGTCTGTCCTTCCCTGAATCTCGTTGGACGATCAACAAGTTGAGATATGCTAGAGTTAAGTAGCAAGTCGATGTAAGCAGAAGAAGAAGAATTGCATTCAGGAATGGTTGACATAGGCCAGCTAATGTCACGTAGATTGAAGTCACCAGCTATGAAAAGGTTGGTGTTTTTATTTAAGAGATCTGAAATGAGACTGCACAGGTGTGTGTCTCCCAAACAGGGCCGTGGCCGATATATGCAGCCGATCGTGAAGATGAAATTTGGGCACCTCAATTCCAAAAATAGATTGTCAATGCCATCGAAAGGACTGAAAGATGGAGATACCGAGAAAGCCGACGCGATTTCCGTGCGAAGATAAATGCATACTCCACCAAAACCAGGAGTGCGTGGTGAATCCGTTCTGTATAAATAGTATCCAGGCAAATTGATGGAAGAGTCGGACACGTTGGAATGGAGCCATGTTTCAGTAAGGCAAACTAACGTTGGATTATTGTCTCGAACAAATGCTTGGAGTTCAAGTAGCTTAGAAAAGAGAGATTGTATATTAGTGTAACAAACCGTCCAGTTTGCCACAGAATTTATCAGTTTTTTGAAGGTGTGATCTCCTGGGTAGCTGTGTGTACTATAGAAGGTTTACCACGAAAGTATTTTATAGTAATATTACTTTCGCCTGTTGTTTGACGACGTCTAAGCTCTTCGCGAAGGTGTTGTAGTTCTTGCATTTGACCTCTGGTTTTGTCGTCAGAGATTTTTACGTGACGAAGCGTGGGGTGGCTAAGGATGGAGTTTTTCTTCCGCAAAATATTGCTGACGATAATAGGTGAGGAAAACACAACTCTAATTAAACGATTGCTTGAAGTTGTTCTGCCAAGGCGAGTGATGCTGAGTCGGTGATTTTCGGCAGATGGTTCAATATGCCTAATTATCTCTGATACTATGTTTATGTCATCGTTCCCTTCAGCTATGTCCCTCAGAATGATATTGTGGGAACGTCTAAATAACTCCATTGTCTCAGCTTGGGAGCTTGGGGCAATAGGGGTAGAACAAGCGCCGTTGCCTGAGTGCATCGTCTCCATAGATCTTGCAAGCCTCGATTCAATATTAGCAATGTTAGAAGACAGCTCTGTTTGAGTAACCTGGATATTTTGTATGTTGGTTTCGCAGGCCGCTATTAAGTCATCATGCCGAGAGATCGAGTCCGAATGTTGCTGTAGCAAGTTTCTACAATAAGCAACATCAGTTCTGAGTTGAGATTGAGAGTTCTTAATATCCTTTATGTCACTGGCCATAGTTGATAATTGGTTAAGTATAAGGGTGAGAGTGTCGGTAGGGGTAGACTGATCTGGTTGTAAAGGAGCAGTGGTTTCTGAACGAGCACCGCATGTGGAAGAGGTGGATCCGCTTCGGGTAACTCGTCCCTGTTTACAACAGGCTGGGCAAGACCATCGTTCTTTTCCGTCCGACAGTTCTTCGTTGTTATCACTGTATTTTTCTACATTATCCCCATCTTCAGGATCTTTCATGTTTTTATTCTTCTTTCGTACACTCTGACTCATGTTCCCTTATTCCAGCGGCTATTTCCGGATTACCCTATACGCTCTGTAGACTAGTTTCTTAATTTGATTTGACACTATTGACGAAATGTCCAAATGACAAAATGGAATATATGGTAAAATGGCTGAAGATTACTCCCACGGCTCTGGAAACTATCGCCAACAGGTCCACGGACGTACCTCTTCCTGCTCTTAACTTGAACACCTCTGGTTTTTTATCAGGATCGCAGAAATGACGGGAAGTATATAGTAAATTTTGCACCAGGAGCAGAGCAACATCCATTAGCCTCCTCAAATTCCACATATCTTTCACCAGTTAGGGTTCCCTCATAAAAGAACGGGCCAACAATTTTTGAACCAATTATACCGCACCAAACGTTGAAACTGAAACGGACTTGTGGGCCTCTTGGATGTACTAACAAAAGATTTTCTCTTGACCAATAATGGTGGTTTTTTCTATTAAACATTCCAGAATTTGAAAAATTTGATTCATCTGTCCATAAAAGGTAACGAAAGTTATTTACATTCTGGCGACAGAAGCTAAGATACCAATGGCAAAAAACAAGTCTTCTCTCTGGATCCCCTGCCAAAAGCGTTTGAACTGGTCGGTACTTATACGGAATAAATTTGTATTTTTTTAAAATCCTTTGAACAGTACCATAACTGAAATTAGAGTCCTTGAGAATATCTGCTATTGAATTCTCACGATAAGCTTCAAAATATCCAATAACTGCAATTTCCGTGGCCTCGCTTATTATGAATTCTTTTTTTGCCCTTGTTTTAGCAAAAACATTTTCGTTGCCCCTAAATTTTCGATAAAGTCTCAGAAAATATCGTTCATACGGTTGAATGCGAGCGGGATATAATTCACTGTAGTATTCTCTTGCTCTCAAGGAGGATTTTCTGCACACTAAATAGCATTCTAACATATCACACTTTTCTTCATGGGAGAACATTTTTCTTTAAATTAATGACACAATAAAGCTTATAAACAAGTATTTACACTAATGTTTGACATTATTTGATTTTATCATTGTTTTCCAAAGCCTTCTAGTTGCGAGTATGTCCAGTTTAACAATTTGTCGCTTATCTTAATCCTGTCAAATCGCGAACGCCATGTTGTTTTCATAGCCGTCTTAATATTATAATACTGCAAATAATTAAAAATATTTATCGTTATTTTGACTTTATTTTTGACTTTAGCGGAAAAGTCATTATGAACTTTTTTGTTTAAAATTTGATGCTTTAACAGAAAAAAATATAATATACAGGGGTTTCCATTTAAAAAAATGTTATTTTACTGAAAAAAATCAAAATAACGACTCTCAATTGTTTTTTTTTATTTCTCATTTTTACCAGCGTTAAAAATGCTACTAGTTTGCTAATTCAAACAACTTTGTATTTTCACTAATAACAAAGTTACTAATGGTGGACACTTAATTTGGATAACCCTGTACAGCGAAAATCAAATTTGAAACATATACCGACAGAGTCGAATGATTTACCCAGAATTTGTACCAGATCTATATCTTCTGTTTGAACAGTTGATAAAACCTTTTGAACCAATGCGTTGTTTGTCTTAAATCATTGGCTATGGCATTTTAACAAAAATATGAAAGCAGAAAGTTAGGTTATGGTGAAGTTATATACCAACATATTTAGCATATGTACAGCCTTTAACAGTTACTAAACAACAGTTGGGAGCAACTTGTTGACTAAGGTAGTAATATGCACAGCAAAACAACAAGGCTCGGGTTTGTTTTATAAACGTTACCATGGATGCCACAACCCAACCATTTTGACTAACGTGCAAATATGCCGCATAAAATAGTTGTATAAACGTTTATGCAGCAGTTAAAAATTTGTCCTATAAAGTATTGTATAACTATGCTAAAGAATATTTTAAACACCTCATTTTAGAGGAAATATGTTGCAGAAAGCAAATTTGCATTCGACACAACATTAAGCCATCATTTTGGTGTTCAGGCAACTACAATAGAGAGCTTTTATGGCTGAACGGTTCTTTTACCAAAAGCTTATAGCACTACTTTGCTAGTTGGGCGATACAATGTTGCAGAGTTTGTGGCGAACCTGACCATTCATTTTGACCTAAAATGGAGCGCCGTTATGACCAATCCGGAATCGATCCTAAACAGATTCGACAAAATTCACAGCTCAACAATCTGTGCCACCATTACCAAATACTACCGGAAGTTGCGTTGCTCTGTAGTATTTATTGTAGATGCTGTATACAAAAACTTTAGACAACTGTGGAAGAAGAATACCTAAATTTTCAGCATTCTCTGGTATAAGATAAATCTTTAAGGTATTAAAAGGTATTGGAATCCCCAACAAAATATCGAGGAAGATCGATTGTTGCCCAAAGTGTTGAGTTCGTGGAACTTCATTTGGTGGGTAAAAAAATGCCTTAATGGGGAAGCAAATGAAAAAGTTTTAAGCCTCAAAGACGGACCGATGAAGTATAAGGGGAACCCCTTAAAGGGTATCTTCACCCTCCAAAAATTAATGAAGTATTAAAAGGGATTATTCAACCGATCAATAAAACTCGGGCAGGTATAGACGAAGTATCAGAATAACTACTCTACATTTGCCTCCGACATTTGATCCAGGGTTTTCCAAATTATTGCACGAAAAAAATTACAAAGCAATCAGTACCTCATGCTAGTATGAGACAGTGCTCTAGGTTAGGCACGATTTATAGAATGTTTTTTTATTCATCGACGAAGCCAGAGCCTAAACACTAAGGTGTCGGGACTGCTAAGAAGGGGTAAGAGATACCTAGTTGATTTGATGTTTGAACTGCCTATGGGTAGTGTAACCTTCTTCAGGCACATTGTTCCACAATCTTGGCAATCTAAGCACAAAGAATCTGTCGTGACTAGAGGTTTGCGATGCACAAAATTCGACAAAGTTAAAAAGGAGTAGGAGTAGGGACCTAGGCAGGACGACATCATGAAGGACATCTTATACGATCAAAATCCGATGTAAATGGAGCGAAATCTCGCATTCGGGTGATACACTTTCCAATATTCTCCTTAGCGTGAGGTTCCCGGGCGGTGTAAGTTTGATCAAAATTCTCTTTGAAAAAATGGATTTGTTAGTCTGATTTTTAGACTGCCTGGAGTAAGACGAACTGGGAAAAACCCCATCATCTCGATATCCTAGGGACGAAGGAGCGGTCTTGTCGGCCATTTCTGGATGCACGAAGTTCGACACGGTTAGGATGGGAGGCCGAAGTCAGTGGATTTTGTTTAAAAAATCATTCTAACAAAATAGTACCACCAAGCAATTTATACAGGGTGTCCCGAAAAAAGTGTGCAATATTCTACCAGCGGTTTCTAGAGCTCAAAAATAGGAAGAAAAGTTTATATAAACATAGGTCGACAAACGTCCCCTAAAGGCGCTACGGTCTTTTAAAGGGGTCCCCTGAAGATGGTTTTTCCTTAATATTTCCGAAACGTGTTGAGATAAAGACATAAAATTTGGTGTTCTAGCCTAATTTTTTATGCTGGATTTACAAATATTAACAATTTTAGACAGTTTTGTTTGGAAGCGTATGTAACAGGGACGGACTCAGGTTATTTGAGCCCCAAAATTTTTGTGTGATCCTATTTTTGAAATTGAATTTTAGAATTTGAAAATTTAGGGTTTTCTACATAAAAAAGGTACTTTCATTGAATATCGATAAATTGTGCCATTTTTGAATAAAATCAAACTAAAGAATTTGTCACATGATAGGAAATGTACTGCGAATTTAAATGAATTGTTGAATAATTAGCCATGGCAACGAAAAAACTAATTTAATAATTGGTAAATATTACATAAATACATATTTCTATTACACCATAGCTGATATTTAGGGAAAAACGAAAGAAAGAAATTTTTTCTACGAACGAAATTGAAATTTGTTTAAAAAAGAAGACCTACAGTTGGATATACTTAAAACTAGCTTTACAATAAGTGTTCAAATAAATTCCCATTTTGTTGGATACAGAGTCTCGCTCGACGAACTAATGATTGCGTAGCCCGAAAAGTGGAAAACCTTTTTCTTCTTATTTCATTTGCAGCCTGATGGATTCTTTCAAGTAAATTTTCTTGAGTATTTACTTCAGTCGAGTAAACTAGGTCTTTTAATGACCCCCAAAAATAGAAATTCAATAGATTTAGGTCAGGTGAACGTGGCGGCCACGCTATAGGACCTTCTCGGCCTAACCACCTGTCTGGAAAATTGACATTCAACCTATTTCGAACATTGCATGTCAGTCAGTTCTCTGTCTGCAAATCTTGGCACTTTAAATCGATTTAATAAAAATTTTGATTTTAATCTAGTAATTTTACACTGCTAACAATGTCAGCTTAACGTTCAGATAAGTCATAAAAAAACAAAACAACTTTTGTTTGTAGTCACGGCTAACTATGTATAATCAGCAATTCATTTAAATTCGCAGTACATTTCCTATCATGTGACAAATTTTTTAGTTTGATTTTGTTCAAAAATGTTGGGGCTAAAATAACCTGAGTCCGTCCCTGTTACATAGGCTTCCGAACAAAATTGTCTAAAATTGTTAATATTTTTAAATCCAGCATAAAAAACTAGGCTAGAATACCAAATTTTATGTCTTTATCTCAACACGTTTCTGAAATATTAAGGAAAAACCATCTTCAGCGGAGCCCCTTACCCTACAGGGTATATGAAAGGAAAATCGAACTGGGAAATTTCCCTTCGTCTAAGAGAATATCGGCGTCATTGGCAGTATAGATTTTTAATTATTGGCTGCTATAGTAATGATTTATCATTGAAGGTTTTTGAGAAAGCGATAGATTCCAAATAAAACATTAAATTTCTCCTCTAGCGTCACAGCTCCCTGGCACCTACTCACTCACAAAAGCTGCTAGCGTGGGAAGCTCAAGTAATCCATTGGGAGAAACCTAATCGAATAAAATTTTTATTGGCTACATCGCTTGGTATCCTCGGTCCTGAGAATATCCCTGTGTGGACAATTTGTAGCATTGTTTTCTTGTATGAAATATAGCGGCAACTGAAATATACTTGGAAGTAGGATATACCTAAATCCTCTAATATATTGCTTCGAGGTTTACAAAACATGACCTTATATTTCATCTTGCAGCATCTGCAGCAAACTTAAAGTTTGTCTCCTTATATTAAATTTTCAGAGGTCCTCAAGTAAACTTCGGTATCCACCCGACTTTTGTAGCAACTAGATCTGCAGTTCAGGCGGGAAGTTAATATTTATATTTTTCCTTCGATTAGTTATTGGAATTTGCATGCACTTCACATTTTTCACTTATTCCTGCTTCCCATTCAGAACAGGAATTTTTATACAAATTTATACAAGGTGTGTATGATCCACTGGGCAGATTATAGATAATCTATGCTTGATGGGTCTTCAGCATACTCTGAAACACAAGTTACACTCCCGCATAATACTACATACATTTTTCGGCTGGAATCAGGTCGAGATTTGTGTGTCACGTGTCGAGCTGGCTTATGACTCACCGTGCAAAGACGGTTGGTCGACAGGTTCGGATTGAGGAAATAATAGTAATAATCTACATATCGTCGGCTTTCTTACGAAGTGTCCTAACCAACGGTTAGTGAATTTTACAGGAGAGCAAGAAAACGAAATCAGCGTGTTGTTGATTGAGCATTGTATGTAAAGTTTAGATATTTCCGAATTGAAAATTCACGTGTATTAGTCTATATTCATTGTGAATCATATTCCGTTTCAATATTTGCGGTAGTTTATCAAGCTATTTTGGAAAAAAATGGAAAACGCACGTAGGTCACTTCGTGAGAATTTTCAGAAGGTTTTTGTCAGACAGAGCTCAAATATATTTTCATTGAAGTTCTTGTTATTATAATTTTTTAAGATATACAGAATTTGTTTACTTATAAGCAAAGAATCATATTTCCAGCCAAGGGGCGATTATCTCAGAAAATTTGTTGATTGTTAAATTTTTGAAGTAATCGTTGGTCTGCTGACAGCAAAGTTTATGTAAAAAAGTTCAGATCGACTTTTTAAGTTTGGCTACCCCCTAAAATATTTTCCTCAATGTCCATGCCCAAAATTGATGTGGATTATGACAAAAATATTACGTGATTAGATGAAGAAAACAACTCGAAACGTCAAACCAATTTTTATTGAAATAAAAACTAAAAGAAAAGCAACTGACTTAAATATTATATTTTGACATATTACCAGCAAATGTTGATGTGTTGCGATACACAAAAAAAGGCAAAATTATCAATAATTCATTCCGTTTCATGGGCCAAATTTTGTAAAAGTTTTGGAATTCTGGTAAGCGTACAACTAACTGGCGTTTTTCAGATTTTACATAACGAAATTAAGTCGGAGTACTTCTTTTTTGCTATTTTTAAGTTGTTCTAGTTCAATATCATTTATATTATTACTATTTCTCATCAGCCTTTTTAACTCAATACTGTCATAACTAGTATCGTGGTCGCTAGACTTAAAAAATATTTTGGTGGGCGTGTCTTTTATTACAATAAACTCCGTTTAATATTTTGCCCCTCCTCAGCCTGCCGTGTGGACAATATTCTTAAATCTTTTGAAAGTTTCTTGAAGTCAAAAAATTCATTGGGAATTACTAAATAAGATTGACGTTTTCTGGCGAATCAAAAAACCAGATAGAGTTATGAGGGTTCAAAAAGATCCACAACTCCCGTTATCGCAGTATGAATGCACTGTGAGCAGATTCTCCCTCACTTTGGCCATGATTCCACCACCGAGGAGCGTATACTAACAAGGATTATTGGACACTAAGGGACTTATCTTCATTTAGGTCTCTTCGTGGGAATCATAAATTTACCTTTGCAGTTAAGACACCCAGGGGCTAACGGTGTGTTGCCCACACTAATAGATATATAGTTATGCTTCTTCGTCAGATTAACCAGCATGGAATAATACACCTATATGCGGGTTATCTCAATTTTTGGTATTTTGTCAGTTAGAACACTTCCTGAGAAAGGCTACGATATGTATACTAAGTGACATATAAATCCGAACACCCAGTTTAAATGGTTTTATTTTAATAAAATTTTGTATAAGTACTTAATGAAGCATAATAAGTAAATGATAAAAATTTCAAAATGATTGCACTGCTTTAAAACCCTTTGACCTTTAATAATGTGTGGATGCACCCTGATGTGCTACGCATTCTCCAACGCGCCTAGGCATGCTTCTGATCAGGTGGTCAATGTCCTCCTGTGGTTTCTCATTACAGGCAACCACCAACTCCTCTCGAAGTGCTTCTAGAGTCTGAGGAGGACGTTGCAAATTGAGCAATCTCCTACCCATCATATCCCACACGTGCTCAATTGGGGATAAGTCGGGAGATCTTGTTGGCCATGGTAACAATGTGACATCATTATGTTGAAAGAAGTCTATTGTGACTCTTGCAACATGTGGTCGGGCATTATCATTGTTGGAAAGTTGGATCTGCCAGGGTGTCAAGATAGGGTAAAATATGGGGTTCTAGAACTTCGTGGATATAACGCTGCGCGTTCAAGTTACCTCTGATGAAGATTAAAGGTGACCTGGAACCATAGTAGTGGAGAAACGGTCCCTTAAGGCCAATAATCTTAGGCGGCGATCTTCACGGTCTGTTGTTCTACGGCGGCGTCCAGTGCCCCTTGCTCTTTGCGTACGGCCTTCTCGAAGCTATGCCTGACAACACCTAACCACAGTGTCTACACTTCTTTGCACTCTAACTGCAATTGCTCGAAAAGAAGGTCCAGCTTCCCGAAGTCCCACTATACGGCCCCTATCAAACTCACTAAGTTGACGAAATCGTAGAGGTCTCCGTACTCTAGGCATCGTAACCGATCGTAAAGGATGTCAAGAACCAAAATCCGCCAACGTTGATTCTTTACTGCGGCTGAAATATTCATTTTTAGAGCGTTAGTGAATTAAAAAAAGCAGTATAAATACCGGAATGTCCAACTTATAAGGCTGAAAATTTTTTCACTTGTTATTTACAGTAAGATAAATACATCCCCCAACTTTTATTAAAATAAAACCATTTAAACTGGGTGTTCGGATTTATATGTCACTTAGTATATATAAATGAACGACTTTACCGGTTTCATCCATATTTTTTTAAAGTTCCCTAATGCTGTATAGAAGGTTCTTTCGCGAAGAAAAATCAAGAAAAGTGCGCAGAAAATTCGGAAATTATTGGAAACGTAGTGATTATTTAAGCCACGTGCGTTTGACAGTTTGCTTGAGCACGGACCACGCACAGCAGAAGAAATATCTCAAGTACCAAAAGAGACAGGCACTCTTTTTCTCCATCTTTATTCCAACAGTTATTGACAGTTAGCTATATGAGAGAAAATTGTTTATAAAAACACGGTGCTTCCGTTTTTGGACTTACATTTCTTTACCATCCGTTGCCTAATTGTTATTTTTGTCAGTTAACTCTAGGAATAAAAAAGGCGGTTGAAAATACGTTTCTTTTGCTTAATTGACTTTCACTACTCTGTCATTCTGAATTTGACAGCTCGCACGCCGCAAATACATATTATCGCGTTTATCGATTAAAAATATTGCTTTATTTAATTAGTCGTGCATAGACCATTCGATTAGAGCTTTTATCCAGTTTTCAGTGTGTCCAATGAGTTTTCTTAGAAGTATTTGTTCACAAATGATTAACAAGGGTGGTAGTTAGTAATTGCGATTCTTCAAAATGCCACCAATTAGACGTACCAACCTAAGTCGCAGAACTCTCAATGCTGCAAGTTAAAGATATGTACGAAGAAGTCAAACTTACGTGCGAGAAATGAAGTTGAAGGACTGAAATTCAAGAATGTAGAAGTGTTGCACTTAATCCCAATCGAGCTGCATTCAGTTACGACGTGGCAATCGATTATTGTTCACAACACGTCGTTGCTGTTGGACCAATAACGCTTGTGAGTCTACATTGCAAGGCTTTTCAGTTTAAAAATAAAGTCCCTGGATTATGTTGCGTCAGTGGGAAGATCAAATTGCCTCCATTGATACCATAGCCAGAGCCACTTCATTCATTGGTTTCCAGAAATGGGTCAGATTTTATACATTTTTTGACTCATATCCAGCAACACAATAGTTGCTTTCAAATGACGTCATTTGGCGCAACAAATCATTGCACATAATTCTATGCCTACTTCCAACGTAAGTTGATCTGGGATCACAGTGCAACGTATTTTGCTAGCCACATGACGGTACAAACACTTTGCTATACAATTACCTATATTCCATATGTTACAGGCAAAGCCCGAAGCGCGGGCAATCCTAGGAATGACTAGTCATTTCGCGAAGTGGCCAGAATATTCGGTCAAAGTCCGAAATACTCTTGAGTTCCGGACATTAACTGCGGCTCTTTTAGTCAATCCTAGGAGTGACTGACCCACCTCGTCAAAGTCCGAAACGAAGAAACGCTCATCGGACTCTGACTAGGCGATCCTAGATGTGGCGAAAATCGGACTTGGACTAAATAATGTTAATTAAATAATAAACATTTATTAACAAAATATACTTCTCATATAGGCACACAAAATAAAAACTCTGTTGAGCGAAACATTTCAAAATGAAATGAAATACCTATCTTAAAATGTTGGATATTATTTTTAATCATTAATAAACTAAAATGTATTTTTTAATATTAACATAAAAAAAGAAAATTGGCTGAGTTCAACAACGATACAATAGTGCAATAAAATATTAGCAGGTATATAGGTACCTACCTATACCTAAGTAAACTGAGCACACATTTATTTGTTTTGGCAATCATTAGATTTATGGCACTTAGAATTGCATAAAACTTTTGACCTTTTACATTTACACAAATTAGAAATGCATCGTTTACTGCAATCGCATTTAAGAAAACCCTGACCGCCAAATTTGGAATCTTTGCCACTAATTTCTCTTAAAGATAATTTAACATTAGGCACTTCATGAAGACTAAGCAAACGTTCCTTACATTCTTGAATTTGATTTCTGGAAAACAACGTATTAATCGTTCCATGTCTAGTACCTACTTTATAGAACCCGTCCTCAGTTTTCTCTGTTACAACACAAAGCAAATTTCGAGCATCACCTTTAGCCCTATCAACAGAAGGAATTGGTACCGTAACAGTGTTTCCCACTTCAACCGCAGGAAACTTTTGATTTGACAATTTTTTCATAGTATCCGCTTGAGCTTGAAGACCATCAATTGCCTTTTCTTTATTTGCAGACATACATTCTTTTTGCGCACACCTCGGACACGTTACTTTACTTCCAAAACCCTCTTCAGTTTCTAAAGTATTGTCTGCGCAAATCGCGTGGATAATTTGTCCACAGATGCAACAGGTATGTGCACCAGAACTTTCCTCTTGACAAACGCAGCATACATTCGTACCTGTGTGAAAGTCTTTATTAAAATTAGACGAGAAATAGGTTGTCAGGGGAAATGGAAGGTAACTTTACGCAATTCAATAATTATGTGCAGAAGATGTCACTGTTACTGCATCAATTCTTACTCCAATTTCCAATTTCCCCTATTTATGCTAATTTCAGTGTACTAATACCTACCGGTAGGTTCAGAATCTTGTTCCATTAGAACGCCTTCATTTCCTTGAAGCGTCGTTTCTAAAATAGCCCCGTCGCCGTCAGATGGGATCAGGGCATTTTCAAGATCTTCCTCAGTTCGAAGAAGCTTCTTTATTGTATCCGGGAGGGTCTGAATCCCAACATGAGCTTTTCTCCCTGCAACAAGTTAAAAATATGATTTCTTTTCTCATTCCCATAGCCCTTATTTTACATACCAAACATGACTTCAAATGGAGTTTGTTTGATTCCTGTGTGAAAAGCGTTATTTTTCTGAAGTTGGCAGAATTTCAGGCCTTCACTCCATCTGTTGGTCTTGTTGTCTTCCATCCATGCAAACAAAATTTTCTGGACTTCTTGGTTAGCCCTTTCGACGCTACCTTGACTCTCCGAATGGCGGGGTTTTCCATGTACAATAGTCAGTTGAGGCCATAAGGTTTTTAATTCTTCAATTATTCGGTTGGCGAATTCTCGGCCATTATCTGACTGAAGCACAGACGGGGCGCCGAAGGCACAAAAAATGTCTAACAGATTGTAGGCAACTTCTTCTGCGGTCTTGGTTTTTAAGGGACGCAAAATTACGAATTTACTTAAGTGATCCTGATAGTTCATTATAAATTTGAAGTCACCGTCACGGCACGTTTGCATGTCGATCAGATCAACTTGTGCCCGCGCTTGTATTTCCTTAAAAAGCAATGGTTTTACAACCAAACCCCGTTTGGGATGTTTTTTCTTCTTTTGACACGTTTTACATAGGTCTAAATAGATCGAGATACACTCTTTCGTAACATTTGCGTATTTATTTTTCAGCACCTTTATCGTTTGATCCCTACCGCCATGACCACATTCACGGTGAGCTGTGTGTATTACGTCGAACAGTTCCTTGTCTGTGATGTAGAATTTAACGTTTGGGTCGTCTAACACGGGTGTGATCAATTTCTTCACATTTCCAACGTGCCAAATATCATACCTTCTTAATCGTCGGTATTGCAGTGACGTTTTCGTCTTAGCGGCCTTAGCAGTTTCCACTTCAGCAATCAACTCGTCATATTTCTCTTGCGTTTCGATATGGAACGAACCCGACGATCTCTGTACACTACGCACTCTTTCCATAAATTTCACCTTCACTTCATCGAAGTTGTCTTCCTCAACGGTCCCGACAGTTGTCTCACTCATTTTAAATGCAACACAGAAATAAGGTTAGGAACATGTCATCTATAGCAGTGCTTGTGCTCAACTGAATGCGCAACAGTCAGAGTCCGATCTTCGCCCCATCTAGGATTGCCTAGTCAAAGTCCGGAGAGCGTTTCTTCGTTTCGGACTTTGACGAGGTGGGTCAGTCACTCCTAGGATTGACTAAAAGAGCCGCAGTTAATGTCCGGAACTCAAGAGTATTTCGGACTTTGACCGAATATTCTGGCCACTTCGCGAAATGACTAGTCATTCCTAGGATTGCCCGCGCTTCGGGCTTTGCCTGTAACAGATATATTTACCCTTTTTTTTATTCATTATTGAACCCAGTTCATAGCTAAGACAGGGCAACGTCTGTCAGGTCAGCTGGTAATCATAATATAATAATAATAAGCTGAGAAGTTATCTAAACATAAGGATCTAGAAATAAAGATTAGCAGGATGTGGAACGTCAAGGCTACAGCAATACCCGGTATTGTTAGAGCTCTAGGAAAACTTAAAAAAAAGGAGCTCAGAAAACTAAAAATAAATTCCGGGCCAACCATCAATCGCTAAAATAAAAAAATTGCACCGCTTTGTGCGTGCGCCCGAGAATGCGGGTAAAGGAACTTTTTTTTAGAGCAGTAGAGAAACTGTCTCATACTCGACTTTAAGCGGGAATGCCATAAGTCCAATACAGAGCTGGCTCCTGCTCAATTGAACAGCTACATAAAAATTGCTGAAGCAAATTACTTAATAAGGCTGCATAGAGACAAGTATATGCATGGAATGAATAAATGAATGAATCGTGAAATTAGAGCCCTCAGACAAATTTGGTTTTCGCTGTATATACTGCGCTTAAGAACACTCTTAATTGAATATAACTATAGGAATAGACTGACTTGGTATTTCTCAATATATGTTTACATCATCACCCTTAGCGACTGTTGAGAAAATAAATGCATTTTGCAAGAAGCTAGACACAGAAATTTCCAAAATACAATAACAGGAATTATAAGGGTTATACCTATAATAACGGTCATGCTTAATTTCAAAATTTTCGAACTACATAACTCCTTTTTACTATGCGCTGTAGTGACTAGAAGAATGAGTAGTACATAAACGTTTTTCATTACGCCCAAAATGATCAGTATTTTTTTTTATTTCTTCGCCGTCGCTGGTAAATACATATAGAAAGTTATTTTATCGTTAGCATACCATAATTTATACTAAGTGACATAAAAATCCGAACACCCAGTTTAAATGGTTTAATTTTAATAAAAGTTGGTGAATGTATTTATCTTACTGTAAATAACAAGTGAAAAAAAGTTCAGCCTTATCAGTTGAACATTCCGGTTTTTATACTGTTTTTTTTTTAATTCACTAACGCTCTAAAAATGAATATTTCAGCCGCAGTAAAGAATCAACGTTGGCGGATATTGGTTCTTGACATCCTTTACGATCGGTTACGATGCCTAGAGTACGGAGACCTGTACGATTTCGTCAACTTAGTGAGTTTGATAGGGGCCGTATAGTGGGACTTCGGGAAGCTGGACTTTCTTTTCGGGCAATTGCAGTTAGAGTGCAAAGTTTGTAGACACTGTGGTTAGGTGTTGTCAGGCATGGCTTCGAGAAGGCCGTACGCAAAGAGCAAGGGGCACTGGACGCCGCCGTAGAACAACAGACCGTGAAGATCGCCGCCTAAGATTATTGGCCTTAAGGGACCGTTTCTCCACTACCAGGTCCATTGCAAATGAATGGTTTGCAGAACGCGGAAGACCTATTGGCATGCGAAGTGTTTACCGACGAATGAGAAGTTTTGGCTTGTTTTCATACCGGCCACACTGGGTCCTCCCTTTTACTCGAGAACACCGACGTAATCGCCTTGAGTAGTGCAGACAACGGTCACTCTGGGATCAGGAATGGAACAGTATTGTCTTTAGTGACGAGTCTCAATTTTGTTTAGGCATGCACGATGGTCGTGCCAGGGTTAGAAGGCGACGTGGTGAAAGGAGGAATCCACAGTTTTTTGTTGAAAGACATGTTCATCACACTGTTGGAGTTATGGTTTGGGGTGCTATAGCTTATGGTTCCAGGTCACCTTTAATCTTCATCAGAGGTAACATGAACGCGCAGCGTTATATCCCCGAAGTTCTAGAACCCCATCTTTTACCCTACCTTGACACCCTGGCAGATCCAACTTTCCAACAAGATAATGCCCGACCACATGTTGCAAGAGTCACAATAGACTTCTTTCAAGATAATAATGTCACATTGTTACCATGGCCACCAAGATCTCCCGACTTATCCTCAATTGAGCACGTGTGGGATATGACGGGTAGGAGATTGCTCAATTTGCAATGTCCTCCTCAGACTCTAGAAGCACTTCGAGAGGAGTTGGTGGTTGCCTGGAATGAGATACCACAGGAGGACATTGACCATCTGATCAGAAGCATGCCTAGGCGCGTTCGAGGATGCGTAGCACATCAGGGTGCATCCACACATTATTAAAGGTCAAAGGGCTTTAAAGCAGTGCAATCATTTTGAAATTTTTATCATTTACTTATTATGCTTCATTAAGTACTTATACAAAATTTTATTAAAATAAAACCATTTAAACTGGGTGTTCGGATTTATATGTCACTTAGTATATTTAAATTTTTCTCAGAGCTTTGAATAGGAAACGGGGCTTTCTAAGTGCCAGCAATAAAGAGCATCTCATTTCCGAAAGAAAGATCCTCAACAGTACGTTTCTTTTGTATTTTTTTTATTTCTAACGATAACAAGGATCATAACGGGAATTAGCATAGTAAAAACTCAGTAACAAAAGTAACTAAATAACAAATAATTTAGCAGATAAGTGACTAATTTAAAATTATAAAAAATCATTCCATTAAGTGTTCTATGCGTTGGCCGCCAAGTTTTTGACATAACCTGACTCTCTTGATGTTTTCTGTGAGCAATTTTCGTAAATATCCTTGAGATATGTTTTCAATGTCTGTTCCAACTCTATTTTTCAGTACTTCTAGAGACGGTGGAGGAGTGGCATAAACTTTTTCGTTTAAATAGCCCCAGATTGAAAAATCGAGAGGATTTGAATCTGGCGATCTTTCAGGCCAACGGATTGGTCCGTTGGTTCCTAGCCAATTTCCACCGAATCGCTCATCTAAGTAATTAGTTACAAGCCTTGAGTTGTGGGCAGGGGCGCCATCCTGCTGGTATAATAAATGTTCGTTGTTCTGCCGATTTTCTATAAAATGTTATATTTGGTTTTGTAAAAATTCCAAGTACATATCACCATTTAACAGTAGATAGAAAAGTATTGGAGCAATGATATTAAGCCCTGCTACGCCTAACCAAACATTCACTCCAAATCGTTCCTGGAAGGCACCTTCTCTCAGTAGCCTGGGCATCAGCGGTGGCTACAGTAGCAGACTCTCCTGATCAGTCGCCGTGCGCTGTGCGGGTTCGAGTCCCGTCCGAGGAGACATTTTTCTCTTGGCTATGGATGTTGTGATTGTCCGTAGGTGGTAGACGGTCTCTGACTGTCGAACGCGGAGGTACCACCCGGCGGATCTCGTAGGCGGAGCCAGAATGTGTGCATGTTGCATGCACACGTGTCCCCTCGCCGGAGTCCGTGTGGCGTTCCCCCTTTCCCAGGTATCCTCCTATAGCCCCACGGTACCCAATGGGTGCTTAGGCCTTAGGTAGTTGGAGTATAAAAAAAAGCCTTTGGTTCTCCTTAGCCCAGTACCAAGTATTGTTTCGATTAGACATCCCTAGACTAGTAAACCTGGATTCATCCGCAAAAATAATATGGTAACTAAACCGTCTTGAAAAATGATTTTCAAACAGATGTGATGAATTTGGTACTAAAAAAGACTTAAAGGCATGTTTCTTTAAAGTTTTTTTAGCACTCTCGTGCGAAATTTGGCACTGCTCACCTATTTCGCGAGTAGAAGCAGTACGATCATATTCTACGTACGCTAGGACGCTTATTTCGACTTCTTCGCTTACTATAAAACCATTACCATTAATAGGATCGTTATGTCCATTTTTCAAATATTCTATGAGCCTAAGATAATAGGCGTGTGATGCAGCTTCACCATAAATAAGGAGCATGTCGATTTGATGATCTCTCAAATAATTCATTATACTTTGTATCAGTTAACTACTAAATTGATTTCAAATGAAACAAGCAAATAGAATAAAAAATATTACACAATAAATGATGCTGACGCGTGGAAACGAGACTGATTGTTGACAGTAATTTTAAAGGCTTCTCCGTTTATTTGTTGCCAAAGCATCCCCAGGTCTCCGTGCAAACCAGAGGAATATTCGTCGCTGTTAATTATTAGAACTCTGGTTTTTTGAAAGAAAAGAAAATAATATAATTACGTAGTCATGCCATAAGTTCTGTCCCTCGTTTTCAAACAAGTGTAGACCTGTTAATACTTGTCCGATTGTTTACATTGTGGTGTCAGTTGATTAAGCGCTTTTCGGGTAATTACATATACCTCAGTTTGTATTGATCTCTCGAAGCATAACGATGGAGTGGGGCAAGGCAGAGAACCGTATTGCAGTGATAGCTTTACATAAGTGTAATCACAGTGCTAGTCAGATTTTTGAACTCTTACGCGGCCTTCAAATATCGCGTAAATTTGTGTCTAGGACCATTCAGCGGTACAATGAGACGTCCTCTGTTGATGACAGGCCAAGAAGCGGAAGACCTCGTCAAGTAAGGACTCCAGCAGCCATCAAAGCCGTAAAAGCCAGGATTCAAAGGAATCCACTCCGGAAGCAGAAGATCCTATCCAGGGAAATGAAGATTCCTGTCCGGACGATGTCGCGCATCATTAAACAAGACCTAGGGCTAGGGGCTTACCGGAGACGTACGGGCCAGCGACTTACGGCCACCTTGCGACACATCAGGGCGACAAGATCCAAGAAGCTCTTGGAGAGGTACGCAGCTGGGGGATTCCGAAAGATTTTGTTCACGGATGAGAAAATCTTCACCATAGAAGAAAAATTCAACCGACAAAATGACAAAGTGTATGCAAGGAGTTCACAGGAAGCTTCGGAGATCATTCCGAGAGTTGAGAGAGGCCACCACCCTGCGTCAGTCATGGTTTGGTGGGGGGTGTCCTACGAAGGGGTCACTCAGCTCCATTTCTGTAAACAGGGCGTGAAAACAAAAGCGGCAAACTATCAGAGCGACATACTGGATCCTATCGTCAAGCCTTTAAGTGGTACATTGTTTGCCAACCAACACTGGGTCTACCAGCAGGATTCCGCCCCCGCTCACAAGGCTAAGAGTACGCAGCGCTGGCTGGAAAGCAATGTGCCAGAGTTCATTGCTGCGGAAGATTGGCCCTCAGGGAGTCCGGACCTCAATCCTTTAGACTACAAGTTGTGGGACCTGCTAGAGCAGTTGGCCTGCTCCAAAGCCCACCGTAATATCGAGTCCCTGAAAGCGGATTTGATCCGATCAGCGGCAGCTATTCCTTTGGAAGCTGTGCGTGCAGTGATAGATGAGTGGCCCGCGAGATTGAAGCAGTGTGTGAAGGCCAAGGGGGGACATTTTGAATAAAACTGTTTGATTATGAATTCTAAAAATGTTGTCGAATAAATAATATCTTTCATATAAATATATCTTATCTTGTTTCATTTTTATCATGAGATTATCATGGGACAGAACTTATGGCACGACTACGTATAATAAAAAATGAAAATCATAGATATTTTCTGTCACGTGGCTAGGTGCTTAGGTAATAGCAACTACTAATTTTCCTATTAGTTATAATGATATAGCTCTCCAACATTTTCCAGCTTTATTTCTATAAGACAAGTTCCTTATAGTGGACATTTTTTAGAGATAATCCGACATACTTTATTAGTAGTATTTAGAAAATTTATTCAAAATTCTGAGAAAATTTTAAATACATTTTGACATTTTAAGCAAAAACTAAAATAGTCGCAAATTTATGATATGTTTTTTTGTTCCGCTAACTCAGTGCAGAAGCTGCAAGAGAATCGATTTTTCCTCTTATTTCAGCGGATAGTTTGCAAAGAATCCATTGGTATTGTCAAATCGACGCCATAGTGAATTTGTCGTAAATGCCATTTACGCCGCCATTTGAAAACGAATGACTTCTTGTGATCATCGTTGAAAAGGGAATTTTAAGCTTTATGAAGATATGTAAAAATATATACTGGGCCTTATTTAAAATTTTTGTTTCATACTCACTTCCGGTCAAACCGGAAGCGATATTTAGTTGTTTTTTAATGAATAATCTGAGTTGTTATAAGTCATATCTTCATACAAAATTTCAAGGTTCTTCTTCAAACAATTGAATAGTGCCTTGTAGACCGATTTCGTTGACACCCGGTAGAATCAATCTAAGTGACGCCATTTTTTATCCAATGATAGCAATTATCGCATTGCGTCTACACTCATACTGAAAAGTAACTCTTATCAAACGCTATATATTGTACTGAATATGATGCTAGTAGGATACAGTGTGACGAGAAAGACCTCTATAAGTATTGTGAAGAAAGTTGTCTACTTTCTGCTTATTCCGGCTCGGAACATCATCAACTAACTTGACAACATTCTTTTTCTTTATCATCCTTTAATCCGGGTGAGCTGACACGACCTATTACTTCATTCAGGGCAAGGGTTGTTTCCCCCTCGTCCTAAAACCACTGTCGCCACTACCCTGCGTTCGAATACAGCTGAAACCACAATCCTAAAGATTGCCCTGGGCTACCACGTTTTAAACTTGTATTGCACGGACTCCCCCACTTTCCCAGGTAATGGCCGGGGGTTATTCCATTTTCAGCGGCGCTTTCGATAACCAAATCACTTTGAAAGGTAGCAGATTTTGGCATTACAAGATATTCTTCGTTTAGGCAGTGATCTGTTTTAAGAGGGGGCCTTGCTGAAAGGACCGTAAACAGGATGAATAAATAAAAAAGGTTGATGTTTTTATACTTAGGTCACCGCAAAGGCACAGACACAGCATATACCGTGCTTTCAAAAAGACATCCCCTTATTTATTTATAGGACCAAGTTAGCAGCTTGATTTTTAACGTAAAAGTGACAGTTGGAAATTTCAAAATGCCGGCTGGCAATCGTTTTAAATTTTCTTTTAAATGGAATAGGTGGTGCCTCATGTTGAAGCTCCTTATGGGTACTTTATATGCCTAGAATAAAAAAATTACCATCTTTAAATCTGCCAAGCTCGCAAGCTGTCAACGTTAAACATTTTTGTATATTCAATCACATAACTAAAGAACATCGATGATAGAATCTGTTTCACGAACATCTGCGGGATTAACAGCAACATTGATGCTGCTCATCACTACCTGTAGTCAAGTCGTCAAGCCCTGCTTTTCTTGGCGGAGACAAAAATCTCAGATTCTGCACCGATTAATCATCTTATAGTCAACGCCAAACAAAGTGGCGTGCACGTCATCACGATAAAAATTCACCGACCTAATGCCTAGGTTTCTATCACAAACAATTGCTCTATTGCAGTTTCATATTAATGTGATATATAAATTGTAAAATGGTCATTACTCTCTTATTATGGTTAATAGTCATATAAACATTGTTATTAAAATATCACATAAGTTGTTTTCTGATAAATTTAGACGCATTATGCGAAATAAAATGTTTTGCAAACGCTCCAATCACTTATCGACATGTAAACGCACTAAACCGATTTCGCAGCGTTGACACATTGTCACCTTGAAACTTATTTAAACTGGGAACTGACATTTGTATTAATTTTGACACTGAATCAATTTGTGGCATTTCAAATCTTTATAAATCCTTTGGCCCCGCATACTGTAAATCAACAACTGTTTGTTTCAAAACAAAATTATTCATTTTACGAGTAGATAAAGGCAATTTTGGTATATAAAGATGCCCAAACAGTTAAATAGTCGGTGTAAGGAACTCGTGGCCTCGTTAATGCACTACTTTGAGCAAGAAAGGGACAACAACGGGCCTTTGTTGCCTTTAAATGCTGTTCAAGAGGTAGGTTACTAATAATTATATGTAATGTATATTAATAATAGTGAAATTTTATTTCATTTTTTGTAGCGTGTTGCTGCTGCTTTAAAAATTAGTTTAAGGACAGTTAGTCGTATTTCCGAGGGTGTGAAAAGTGATGCAAATTTAGAATCGCCCAAGAAAAAGCGGAGTTATATTAAACGTGTAACCAACACAGCGACATTGGATACAAGTGCCATTCGAGAAGTGATCTATAATATGTATCACAAAAGTAAGATCTTATTATAATAACTTATCAGAAATTTGCATTAATTTGTTAACTAAATTATAATGTCATATTACACATGGTTTCAGAAGAACAAGTTACGATACAAACTTTATGGTCTCGATTAAGAGATAGGGCATTATTTGATGGTAGTGCCACGTCTTTAAGGCGGTTGCTTAGAGATCTTGGATTTAAGTGGCTTAAGGACAATCCGCGACGAGGGCTCATGGAACTACCAAGTATAGCTTTGAAAAGGGTGGAATTTCTAAGGCAATACAATCAAGCCAAGGTTGAGGCCTTATACCAGTTTGTCTTCCTCGATGAAACTTGGATATTTCAAAATGGGACCATAGGTCGCTCTTGGCAAAATGGAAACCAAAAAAGCGTGAAAGCTATTAAAACAGATGGTAAAAGGTATGTACTTTTACACAATTTGCACTATAAAATTTAAAACTAATATATTTTAGATACATTATATTACATGCTGGAAATGAAAATGGGTTTATTGAGGGTAGTGAAGCGATATTTTCTTCGAAAACAAAATTGAGCGATTACCATGGAGAGATGAACCAGGACAATTTTTTGAAATGGTTTCAACATCAGTTATTAGAAAAATTGGAGAGTCCATCTATGATTATACTGGATAACGCCTCTTATCACAGCATGATATTGAACAAAGTGCCCAACAATGCATGGACAAAAAAAATATCCAAGACTGGTTGACAAATCAAAACATACCATTTTTAAACACAATGTTTAAAACAGAGCTATTGAGTATTGTTGCTCGGTACATAATGCTTCTTAATTATATATATTTTGGTCGACAGTTTATATTTCTTTTGTTTATTCCTATTCTTAAAATAACTGCTTTTTTAGAAACAAACCACCTAAAATATACGTGATTGATGAATTGGCGGAACAACATGGGCACAAAGTTCTTCGTCTGCCTCCTTACCATTGTATATTTAACCCTATTGAGTTAATTTGGGGCATAGCAAAAGGTTACTATAACAGACATATTGGTAGAGATGGTAACAGTGAAAAAGACTGTTTGGATATGTGGAACGAGGCTCTACAAACGGTTACCCCAGACATGTGGAAAAATAGTGTTCGACATACTGAGCAAGAAATTTTTAAATGGTATGAAAGAGAACGAATTTTTGATCGACCAGACATCGAACCTTTAATAATCAACTTTGAGAGTGATGAAGATTCAGATTCAGACAGCGCTGAAGAAAGAAACTCCGACTAACTTTATTGTACAGAAAAAGCTTACACCAGTAGCTTACCTAATTTTAGAATGCATTTTTCTGTATGAATTCTGTAAAATAAATACCATGCATAAAATTTGGAGGACCCCATTTGGATTTTTATTCAGTACCTTTAAGCTATCAATTAAATATGGTAGTTTCATAGTGTCATCTGATCAATAATTGTCATACTTAATGATTATGCAAGTACAGATCTATAATTTTATTATACTATTATTTTTGTTCTCATTTTAGGTTAATATTGCTTATAAACCTAGATATGTAAATAATAAATTTTATTATTTTACAAAAAGTTTGGCAACAATGTAAATTTTTCAACACACCCACCTTGATGACGTGCACGCCACTTTGTTTGGCGTTGACTATAGCTTCCCATCTCCTTCTCACCACGCATTGCTGTCCTGTATTCTCCGAGTGAGAAAGCGGTGTTGTAAGGTTAGGTTTCCATCAGAACTGACTGTGGCAGCAGGAACTGTACTAGGCCACAAAATTTGGCATCATGGGCATTCCGACTGGGAGGGGCTCAGATACTTCTTCACCTTTACTTGGAGAGATGTTTGTTTCGCTGACTCGGACGCGTCGGCTGTCTGTTCATCGATAATCGAAATTATCCACGTTGGGATGAAGGAATATATCCCTCGTACAGTAAAAGTGCCTAAGCCAGGGTCCAACGGCTCGTCAGCAGAAGCTCAAGGCTCACAGAACCTTCTCACAAAACCTCACTGCCATAGACCAGCACGATGTAAATTATGTCGCAGTGCAATGGTAGTCGATCTTTCTGGACGATGGTCAAGCAGATTGGAAGAAACTTCTTACGGAGTGCCTCCCAACACCTACGGCTCAGGATGGAGCGATTTCAAACGACTCAAAGGCTAAGGAGGAAGTGCTCGCCAAGATCTTTGCAGCAACCTCCACCACGGACGTCCCCCCAATGCCCGAGTGACATCGAATCAAAAGGTTGTCTACACCACGCCTGACTTCTGCCTGCCATCCTAACGGTCTCGAACTTCGTACATCTAGAACGGGCCGATAAGACCTCTTCTTTGTCCTTAGAGTATCGAGATTATGGAACAATCTACATGAAGAGGTTTTTCCCAGTTCTACTAACCTTTCTTTGAGCTCACCGCTGCTTGGACAAAGAAAAAAAACATGATAATGCGGTGTTTGACATTTCTTGTCAGATGAACGTAGTTGCGTGGTACCTGAGCACCAAAGTACCTCGCGCTCCTAATATCCAAACACCTATTTTCACTGTTTCTCTATTACTGCGCGTGTAGTGGACTAACTTGGCGGCAAAGGTAGCGGCCCTAATTCAGTAACTAACATAATAAACTTGATTTCCCAAGTACACATCTTAGTTCGTAGTGTGTTATTTGGCGGTTGTCACTTGGCTGCGACTAACTATTAACAAGCTTTGTGAGCAGCGACGCGATGTTGAGACAATCAAGAAAGCAAAGTGGTTTTATTTGTGTGAACGTTCGCCTACAATTCCATTATGGATTTTGTGACAATTTCTCCCGCTGTTGAATAGTAATTCTTTCCAGAACTTTCTAGAAAGACTTAACTTTGCTGGTTAACTCCGTTATTATTTATTTTAGACGGATATGGTGAGGAATCTGGAACTGCATAGCTGGTTACAAGACGTGACTTTGCATTTCTCGAAGGGAACTCACGAATTCGGCAATGGAGAAAAATATTATATTAAAGTCAAACTGTATACGGAATAACATGTTTCCAGACTACCGCGTAAGCTGTACGGCTCTCAATTGATCAAGCAAAGGTTACGTTCACCGTGAATCTGTTTTTAATGATAGCTTTTACGCTCTAGAACAGTGGTCGCCAACCCGTCGATCGCGAGCTACCGGTAGCTCGCAAAGGCAATTCTGGTGGCTCACAAGAGATTTTAAAAAGGTTTAAAAATCATAGAAGCTTCCGTAAGTTTTGTAAATTCTCATAATAATCACAGGCAGCGGCAACAGTGCAGCGGTGAGCGATCTGTTCGAGAACGATCTCGATTACTTTGAATGGAATAAATCCACAAGGCGCGGCGACAGTGCGCTCAGTTTGAAAATGAGTTGAGTTGGCCTGCAATCAAAAACATTATGAGAAGTTGCAAGAGGATGAAGACATACCATTTCTCTTCGGCATGGGAAGAACAATATTTCTTTACAAAAGTTAAAGGTAAAAATGTACGTCTGCTATGTAATACATCTGTTTCCGTTGCTAAAAAGGGAATATCGGGAGGCACTATAAAACTGTACATCCGAATTTTGAAAAATCATTCCCGTTACGTTCTGCAACCAGAACGGAAAAACTGAAACAATTAAAAAATCAGTTAACTGGACAACAGACAGTGTTTTGAAAATAATCGAGGCTGCAGCTGAAGCATCATACCGGATGGCCCAGATGATTACACAAAAGAAGAAACCTTATGAAGACAGGGAAATGATAAAACAGGCGTTTTTAGAAGCTGCAGATTCATTATCTGCCAACTTTGGAAATAAAGACGAGACAGTGTCTTCTATAAAATCTATATTACTTTCTGATACTACAGTGATGAGACCAGTAGAAGTAATAAGCAATGATATAGTTTTACAGTTAAGAAATGACTTCGATAACTGTGTCCACAAAAATAAATGCACTAATTTATTCAACTTGACTAGATCGAACATGTATGTACACCACTATTTATGTCTGACTATTTATTTTTATGTCGCGAAAATCTACTTTGCTTCCATCTCCCGGCCGTCCCCATATAGTCCGCTTCGCAGGTACTCCTTGATTCGAGAAGATTCCCGTGAGCCACGTAGCGGCAGTCCAGAATCTTCGAGGTCACTTCGCGTCGATCTAGAAGGCTAGTCAACCGATGTAGCCAGCACCGAAGGAGAGTCTCTGGCACGGTCCCCAACAGATGTCGCCACTGAAGGAGAGTCTCGCGGTCCCTAACAGATGGTGCCAACAGTACTATTAATTCTTGTTACAGTACTATAACAATGGACAAAAATAAAGTGAGGAAATACAACAATGTTTTGCAGAAGTCCTAGAAACACCTTTAAAATTCGATATTTAAAAGCACTGCACAGAATTTTTGCCCCTCAACAATACCCAAAAGCGAATACAAAGAAACTAAAAACAAAAATATTAAAGTCAGAACAGGCGATATCACAAAAACCACTTTATCGATGTGGTTCATGAGCTCATTATCTTTTGTCTAACCTAAGCAAACATATACCTGAGAAAATTTTGAAATAAACTACTGGGTGTTCCTTTTTCTACGCCAATCTCCAAAATACTTTAAAAATATTTTTTTCGAACATTACAGATTGACCGTATTATTAACGTGATCCCGCACAAGATTCGCGTTGTATAAAGACGTGGAGAAAATACAAATCGTGTGCTACAATCTTTTTTGCCTCAGTTGAATCGGATAAAACCTCTTCTGCCTTTACAGCATACATAAAAGCGAGGGTCGTTCTGTGTAAGGGAACCTGCTAAACATTTTTGGCGAGGTGGAAGTTTGAACACTACCTGGAGTGTAACAATGAGCGGGTCACGTTTCAACATGTAATGAGACTTTGTCCTCGGTATTGAAGATTTGAAATATTATCATTGATACAACAACGGCACTGTCGGTAGGGCAGGGGAGAAAGGACCAGGAAGAAATAGTTATTTATTTTACAATCTAAAATCTAGAATTTTTTCCATGTATAATACACATTTTTTTTCTGTGACGGGAAACACGACGATTTAATATTGACATATTATATCATTACAATATTTAAGTCAGAAAATTATCGATGTGAAATTTCAATTTTCAAATTAGTAGGCTATGTTGTACTTATAGCGAGAATTAGAGTGAGCTGCGTTGCCAAGGAAACTTTTAAAGTAATCAAACAGCTGCCAATTTAATTTTGTGATTTGATTTAAAAATTGTGAACTTGGTGGTTATTTAGAAGTTATTTTTAATACTATATCACATGCTAAAATTACATAACCTTCGTTTTTTCTGTTTCAATCACTTATGAGTGATTTAAATTTCTCTTTATTGATTATAGAGTGCCCATTCCTAGACCAAACCCTTTTTAATGATTATTATAATATATCTGCCATTCTCAGCGACTCAGTATTGTATTGAAATCTCTCTTGTATCTGAGAAATATGCTCACAAATATTGTTGATCCCTCGTACACAAATTTGTTTCTGCCTACAATCTGCCCATCGGCAACCAGCGCGCCATCTTATGATGTTCATACGTACTAGCCATATATGAACGTTTATCTTCCTATCAAGATACCTTCTTTACCGGCTTTTATCTGTTCCTTTTGATGTTTAGTCGAACGTGCCTTTTTTAAGGCCACTTATTCAACCTTCTTTTATGGGGTTGCGTACGCAGACGGTCCAGCGCCATTTTACTTTCCGCTGTGATTTTGGTTGTGTGCGGGCGTTTTTTTTTCGTCAACTTGGGGATATTAACGCCCAAGCACCAGTTTATGGGTACCCTTTTATGTTGTACCTTACGTTTAGTTGTGTTGGTTAGGGTACTATCCGGCCATTTTGTAATGGGATTTTAACCTCCAGCGGTAAGTTCTCTTTTGTATACCATCGGACTATGTCCATTAATGCTTGTCCTTAAGAAGTTTGTTCAATATCTGATTCCTTTTAGTGGAAAGCCATTGTGGAGAACCACCATTCACACTCCTCCAGCTTTGTTTTGTAGCTGTCTTGTGGGAATAACATAATAAGAATCTGAGTAACAAATGGCGTCACGAGTGTTGCGTTCTGAGGTATCCACTGGAAAGCAGAGTGTTCATACTCAGAAGCAATAAGACTTAAGTAGCTATCGTCAATCTGGACATCGAAGAAAAATAGTCTGGTCTCGACGTGGACCTACTACTCGTAGTCTGTATACGTTTGTAGAAAACATGTGATAACGACAGTGAAGAAAGGAGTGAGGACGAAGCTGAAAGCATAACATAAATACACTCTTAAGTTGGAAACGCTGAAAGTGTTCATCCGGTCCCAAACAATAAATGCATCCAACAATGATACGTATCTAAAAGAACATGAAACCCTTTCAGCGTGCGGTATCTTTTTTCAGAAAATTATACGGAAGAAAATGAGACGGAAGGCATTAAAATGCCGCATCATATATCATAAAGTTCCCAGACCGTGTTTAAACGTTCACGTCATAACTAACACGTCCTTAGAGTTTGTAATTTATACGGGTTTTAATACTTCACTTAAACGTTTACATGATATGAATACACTCAAAATTACCCTGGCAGATTGAAATTATACATAGCAACACCACAGGGAAGGATGGTGCATTCACGAGGAGACTACTAATATTTACTAGTCCGAAGCAACTGCGTGAGAATTATATCGATTTTCAGTATTGTTATGGTACGACTACACCAAAAAATATACCCAGGAGCCTCTTCGGAAAATTCTTTCTAGTATAGTCTACTTAGATCTATTTGGCCGTGCTTGAAGATCCTCGCCAGAGCATATTTAGGACTGAATCATCAATCACCAAAAAGTACTAAACAGGGTTGTGCTACGAACCAGCATTAGCCGTATTATCCAGAATAGACTGAAGACCTTGTGTGCAAGTAAATGAGAAACATCTCCTACAAGTGGTTTGCCAGACTCCATCTCTGTCCATACAATGGGATGACAGAAGACCCTTATGTCATCTGGCTTATAAATACTCGTCTGTACCACAACTGAAATAGTCGGGTCCATCAAGCAGTTGGATTACTGAGTAAACATTCAGGCATAAGACCGTAAGACGGTCTTGTGGCTCGACATTAACAAAGCTTCTGATACAAACTTGATACCTGCCGTTGGATTGAAGAGGCGTGCGGCAGAGCTTGCTCCAGTTCTTTCGCGTCTCTTCTAGATATCTTGCAAATCCGGCTCCTTCCCAGAAAAGTGAGAACTTCTTCATGTCAAATCCATCCCAAAAAAGGGTCTAAGACAGATCCTTACAACTACAGTCCAGTAGCTATGTTTTCTGTTATACGTAAGGTGATGCAGAGGTGCAAATCGCATGCTTCTGGAATGTCACGAACGTCACGGTTTGATTAGCGACAGGCAGTATGGTTTGAGGCACTAGCGATCCACAGGGGACCTCCTAGCTTACGTCACGCAATGGTGGGGTAAACTCATCCAGTTTTATGGTGAGGCTCATGTCGTTGCTCTTGATATCACGAAAGCGTTTGATCATTCGTGGCATGCTCTTATGCAAACGTCCATTCTATGGCCTTCCAGGGAAGCTTTGCAGTTGGGTGGGTGACTTTCCTTCTAGCTGAGTTCTCCTCGTCATCCCAAAACGTTAGCGTAGGTGTTCACCAGAGTCTTGGCTCCGACACCGTCCTTCTAACATATCAACCACCTCCTTTCACGTACGGTCAATCTAATCTAAGCTTTGCTGACGACAGCACTCTACATGCAGGAATTCAGAGCGACAAGCCGATCTCTGCCGGTGAGCTGAAAAAAGAGAACACTAGCGGCGACTTCCTCTCTGACGAAAGATATGGAACTTATAACTTCTTGGCGACGCAACAGTCTTGTACAGCTTAATGCTTAAAAAACACAGTATTGTACCTCGACGAAAAGAAATAGTCCTAGCGCTCATCCCGTTTCGATTAATGGCCGAAGTCTGCCAAAGAGCCATTCATTTCGTCTGATCGGAGTCCACATCGCCGAGGACTTGATCTGGCACGAACACATCTCGTCAATAGCGGCAGCTGCTGAGAAAAAGCTAGGCTTTTTGTTTAGGGCTAAGAAGTGTTTTTCTCCGCATGACCTCTTCACTCTATAGAGGAGGGCTGTCCGACTGATCGACGACTCTTCTCTGACATTCTCGGGACCCATTCGCACCATTTCGGCGATCTAGCTCTCTTCACCCAAAGACTTTGCTCTTCAGGCTCTTCTCCATGATAACGCCGCGCGATGTGCCTGCCAGACAGACCCGCCTGACTTCGGCCTCCCATCTTAACCGTGTTGAACTTCGTACATCCAGAACTGGCCGACACGACCGCTCCTTTGTCCGAGGGTGGCGAGATTGTGGAACAATCTACAAGAGGCTTTTTGCAGTTATACTAACTTTAGGTAGTTCAAAAATTGAGGAAACAAAATTTATTTGGGATCCTCATAGCAGCCGCGGTGTCCTGACATTTGGGCTTCTACCTGGGCAGCTGCTTCGGTCTAAAAAAAGAGCAGGCTGCAAATCCTTCTTTGTCGTTGGCTGAATATACGTCTTGGTCGCAAATTTTGTGTCTAAGGCTAAACTAAAAACTTTTTTTCAGTTAAATGAGGCTATATATGAAGTATATGTTGGCTTCATATCCGTATTAGGGGCCTATCATACACAAATCGTATAATGTCTCTCTAGTTTGATGAACATCTTCTAAAAGTCGGCTCTATTCATTAGATCTGTTAAAACATCTTCTCAGTGGTAGATTTTGAGCAAAAGGTGCAGATTTCGTGCCCCCGATTAATAAAATAGGACCTTAGCCTCATATTATCGTGTCGCTTGCACAAGTATTTTAAGGATATCGAAATATACCAAGTATGAATGAGCACTATCTATAAGTTGGTGGAAGTGCCATCAAAATATAAATGTATTTAATTTTAGAAATATGGTGCTTATGCTACCACACTATAGAATACAATATAAATTTATTCGTTTCTCAGTTATGAACAAAAAACAAAGACATTTATAACAGAGATAACGCGTCATTGTGATACAGTGTAAATAACATATACTAAGTGACATATAAATCCGAACACCCAGTTTAAATGGTTTTATTTTAATAAAAGTTGGTGAATGTATTTATCTTACTGTAAATAACAAGTAAAAAAATGTTCAGCCTTATCAGTTGGACATTCCGGTTTTTATACTGCTTTTTTTTAATTCACTAACGCTCTAAAAATGAATACTTCAGCCGCAGTAAAGAATCAACGTTGGCTGATTTTGGTTCTTGACATCCTTTACGATCGGTTACGATGCCTAGAGTACGGAGACCTGTACGATTTCCTCAACCTAGTGAGTTTGATAGGGGCCGTATAGTGGGACTTCGGGAAGCTGGACTTTCTTTTCGGGCAATTGCAGTTAGAGTGCAAAGAAGTGTAGACACTGTGGTTAGGTGTTGTCAGGCATGGCTTCGAGAGGCCGTACGCAAAGAGCAAGGGGCACTGGACGCCACCGTAGAACAACAGACCGTGAAGATCGCCGCCTAAGATTATTGGCCTTAAGGGACCGTTTCTCCACCACCAGGTCCATTGCAAATGAATGGTTTGCAGAACACGGAAGACCTATTGGCATGCGAAGTGTTTACCGACGAATGAGAAGTTTTGGCTTGTTTTCATACCGGCCACACTGGGTCCTCCCTTTAACTCGAGAACACCGACGTAATCGCCTTGAGTGGTGCAGACAACGGTCACTGTGGGATCAGGACTGAAACAGTATTGTCTTTAGTGACGAGTCTCGATTTTGTTTAGGCATGCACGATGGTCGTGCCAGGGTTAGAAGGCGACGTGATGAAAGGAGGAATCCACAGTTTTTTGTTGAAAGACATGTTCATCACACTGTTGGAGTTATGGTTTGGGGTGCTATAGCTTATGGTTCCAGGTCATCTTTAATCTTCATCAGAGGTAACATGAATGCGCAGCGTTATATCCACGAAGTTCTAGAACCCCATCTTTTACCTTATCTTGACACCCTGGCAGATCCAACTTTCCAACAAGATAATGCCCGACCACATGTTGCAAGAGTCACAATAGACTTCTTTCAACATAGTGATGTCACATTGTTACCATGGCCACCAAGATCTTCCGACTTATCCCCAATTGAGCAGGTGTGGGATATGATGGGTAGGAGATTGCTCAATTTGCAACGTCCTCCTCAGACTCTAGAAGCACTTCGAGAGGAGTTGGTGGTTGCCTGGAATGAGATACCACAGGAGGACATTGACCACCTGATCAGAAGCATGCCTAGGCGCGTTGGAGAATGCGTAGCACATCAGGGTGCATCCACACATTATTAAAGGTCAAAGGGCTTTAAAGCAGCGCAATCATTTTGAAATTTTTATCATTTACTTATTATGCTTCATTAAGTACTTATACAAAATTTTATTAAAATAAAACCATTTAAACTGGGTGTTCGGATTTATATGTCACTTAGTATATGTGTATCCTGCGGCAGATAGTAGGTAGTTTGTTGTTTTTTATTTTGCAGTGATCATATCTCTTGAGTAGCGAATTTACTGAAATTATGACGTACGTTAAAACTTCGTGGAAACATGGTTGAGCGGTCGGTGCTGAAACCATAATGAAAACAATTTCCAGGCCACGTTGTAAACACTATTCCTAGATATGAGTCTGGAAAATAAGTATTTGGGGTGGTAGTATTTTTTTATAATTCTATTAGGAAATCCTAAAGCTTCTCACTGTATTAACGAGTAGTAAATAGCTAGGTAGTCTATTCGATGAATAATTTTATGAAAGGAGGCCGTGTGTTTAAACTAGGAAAATAAATGCTTGCAAATACCTAAAGCTTTAGCATGGCATGTCGCGAAAACATAAAGTAAGTGAAATCGGGAGGGTCCGCATACCTTTATCCGAATACGGTCTCCTAGCAATTAGTATCTCTTATCAGAACTAACATTAGTCTTTATAATCTAACATACATAGACAGTATATAAACACAGCGATATTGATGCTTACGGTTTCACTAGATTACAGAACTCCTCACAACTATATGGTTCCATTTCGCATTTATATGTATGAATGCTTTTTTTTTGAATATAGTGAATGCTGAAATGGATGTTGAGGTAAAGTTTGAGTGCAGAGTAATGTGGAATTTAGCTTATGTGATGGGTAGATGTATTTCTGATTTACGAGTATTGTAACTGTGGTTGAAGACGTTTTTTTCAAACTTGTCTTTATGGTTAAAGATAAATAGTAGAGCATTATAGATATAAATTCCCGGTAATGTTAATAAGCCGTTGACGTTAAATATACTTCTACATGACTCTCTAGGTTTCATTTTGAACATTGTTCTTACTATTCTTTTTTGTATGATAAAAATTCTATTAGCTGCAGGACTATTACACCAAATTGTTATTTGATAAGACACAATAGAATACGCGATACTCGTAGGCAGCCTGAACAGCTTGCTAGGGCAGGTGAGTACTCGTAGTTCATAGCATGCATACTCTCAATGTGCTTATCAAACTTAAGACAGCTATTGTATGTGACACCCAGGAGGTTTGTATCGCTTTTGATACATGGTTCATTAATTAAGGTGTCCGAGTGACAAAAAAAAGTAAACACCGTATGTTTATTCAATTTTAATAAATTTCGGCATATACGTTCAGTGTCCCTTTCTAGTAAAATGAGTAAATTTCCAGCTTGATTCGTCAACTGACTGCGGAAGCTGGTTCAATCGTGTGTTGAGGATCCGCGATTTCTTATTCAGTCATTGACACTCCCGGGCATCGTGCTGATAGGGTGGTCGATATCCTGTTGGGGTATTTCATTCCAGGCTACTGCAACTTCGTGAGTAAGAGCTGCTAAAATCTGTGGAGGGTGTTGCAAATCCAAGAGCCTGCGACCTATCATGTCCCAGACTTATTCAATTGGAGATGGGTCAGGCGATCGTGGTGGCCAAGGTGAACGCTTGACGCGATGTTGATCCATGAAGGCTAACGATACTCTGGGATCTTTATCACCAAACAATACAAGCAGCCACCACAAAAACTTAGAAAAACCTGACCATTTTATCATTTGTTGCTCATGGCAAGATAAATCGATATGTAAAAAATTCTTAAATTCTAGTAAACATACGTAAGTGCTAACCTTTTTTTGTCACTCAGTATATAAAGGTGCCTAATTTCAAAATATTCAGACATAGCCCCAGATTATATAATCCTATTTTAAAAATACGGTGGAAGTGTCAACAGGCTAAGAACATCGATGTTTGAAAAAGTAATAATACAATAGAAGGCCAACACTCGGCCGCGACGGATTCTTATAGCGGAACAAGTCTCAAAGCACGTGCCTAACTGTCCCCTCTTCCTGCTCACGCCTCTACAAAAGGATGTGACTATATATACTAAGTGACATATAAATCCGAACACCCAGTTTAAATGGTTTTATTTTAATAAAATTTTGTATAAGTACTTAATGAAGCATAATAAGTAAATGATAAAAATTTCAAAATGATTGCACTGCTTTAAAGCCCTTTGACCTTTAATAATGTGTGGATGCACCCTGATCTGCTACGCATTCTCCAACGCGCCTAGGCATGCTTCTGATCAGGTGGTCAATGTCCTCCTGTGGTATCTCATTCCAGTCAACCACCAACTCCTCTCGAAGTGCTTCTAGAGTTTGAGGAGGACGTTGCAAATTGAGCGATCTCCTACCCATCTTATCCCACACGTGCTCAATTGGGGATAAGTCGGGAGATCTTAGTGGCCATGGTAACAATGTGACATCATTAGCATCACAGCAATTGAGTGTAAACCAATACTTTTGGAAAATTGTATGACCGATCACTATCCTGTTTTGTTCAATTTTGGGTATTTGAAAGGAAGTAATTGTATCATTAATAAAAACAGCTATGAATTTAAGAAAATTGATGAGAAAAAGTTGACAGATTATTTACAAGTGGTGACTTGGGACAGTGTTTTTTCAGAGAGTGATGTCCAAAAAGCAACCGATAACTTCTATAATGAATTATATAAAGGCATAGATCATTCAACTCATTATTTAAAAATAAATAGTAAGACCAGAAAACGCAAGCCGTGGATGACTGAAGGTATTCTTACTTCGATCAAGAAGAGAGATGAGTTGAAACAGAGTTTGACGAAAGATAATGATAATTTGGTATTGAGACAGTCCTATATCTCCTACAGAAACAGAGTAACTAATCTTATTAAGATCTCCAAAAATCAATATTATACACAAAAACTCATTTTAGCTGGTAATAACTATAGGAAGAGCTGGGATGTTATTAATGAGGTAACTAATGCTGGCAAAATAAAAAAAAATGACGTAAAATCAATTAATCACAATAATCAGCAGCTGGACACTCCCACTGATATAGCCTGTGTTTTTAATAAATATTTTGTTGATATAGGTGAGCAAGTAACAAGTCAGATTGATCAAAACTCAATTCTTGATACATCAGATCCTCATGTCATCAACATTGCTCACTCTATGTTTCTAACTCCAGTGGATAACATAGAGTTACAACAAATAGTTTGTAATCTGAAAAATAATAGCGCACCCGGAAAAGATGGCTTACACACTAGAACTATCAAGATGATCATGAAGTATATCAGTCACCCTATAACTCACATTATCAACCTCTGTTTCAAATCCTCAGTAATTCCTCGCCAATTTAAAGAAAGCATAGTGACACCAATATTTAAATCTGGAAGTAAAGACAATATGTTCAATTATAGACCAATTTCTGTTATCAATGTATTTGGGAAGATTTTTGAGAAGTGTTTGAATACAAGACTTTATTCTTTTCTTGAGAAATATGACATAATATCGAACTATCAATTTGGGTTCCACAAAAATTGCAATACAGAGCAATCTCTACAAGAACTTACAGGACAAGTGCTTGAAAATTTTCAAGATGGAAATAAGACTGTTGCAGTTTTCCTAGATCTTCAAAAGGCTTTCGATTCAGTATCTCATACAATTTTATTAAAGAAACTAGAAAGTGTTGGAGTGCGTAGTGGAGTTCTGAACTTATTTGAGAACTATTTGGCTGATCGATTACAACAAGTTAAGGTAGGGTCAGATTTAAGCAACATTCAAAAGATCAAAATAGGTGTGCCTCAGGGGACAGTTTTGGGACCAACACTATTCCTCATATACATAAATGAACTACTTCGATGTAATTTCAACTGTAAGATGATATCATATGCAGACGATACTGTTTTAGTTTGCACTGGTCATTCATGGGATGACGCAATACGGAATGCCGAGTTGTCATCAATTAAAGTCAAATGCTGGTTGGATAACAATTTACTTAAACTGAATATCTCTAAAACTAAGTATGTAACGTTTTCTCCAACCAAAGCAGGCATGCCATTACACCACCGAACATTAATTATAAATGATAGTGCTGACACTGTCGAAAGAGTTGAAGTTATTAGATACTTAGGAATCATTGTTGACAGTAATTTAAAATGGCAGAGTCATGCCGAGCTTTTGGCATCGAAATTAAGGAGAATTATTCATAAGTTTTTCATTCTTAGGAATATTTTAAGCAGAAAGAGTCTTCTCTCAATATATAACTCGTTTGTGGGGTCTCTACTAACTTACGGGATAAGTATTTGGGGAGCCGCATACACTAGTACTTTAAAAATACTACAAACCACGCAAAATTATATTGTCAGGACTATTTTTCGTATCCCATGTAGGTCAAGTTGCAGATTTGTTTACGTTGAAAATGATCTTTTGAATGTTAGAGGTTTATATATTTTTGCTGCTCTAAAATTTGTTCACTCCCGAAACAATGTTCCAACCAGCCACGCTTATGAAACAAGAACTAAAATAAATATAAGTTACACCTATACCAGAGTGAATAGATCTGTTTGCCAAAAATGCATAATGTTTGATGGTATTAGGTTGTATAATAAATTACCCCTAGAATATAAAATCCTCTCGAAGTATAGTTTCAAAAAAAGAATTAAGAAGTTCATCTTAAATAACTTTGACATGCTTGCATCGACGGTAGCTTGACTCAGCTCAGTAATTTCGTTTCTATCTAATGTTTTTTTTTTATTTATTTTTTTTATATACATTTGCTCATAATATACCTTATGACCATTAGCCATGCATTGAATTTGTGTATTGTATGACACACACAAGCTTATAGCTTAGGTGTCTATTATTTTGTAGTAAATTCTTTTGTAGTAAATTGTAGTACTCTTGTTTCTCTGCTTAACCTTTACGCAAAATTTTTATTGTTTAAACAACATAGTTTGACCTTACTCGAAATATCCCTCTATTATCATATTTCAGATATTCATATTTTATGTAGGTACTCTATATTTATACTTTTGAGTGTTTTTTAGTATGCTTCTGTACTATTGTTATGAATTTTAGATTTGTTTATGCAGAAACGTAATTTAGGACTTGTGACGACAAGATCCAGACATTTACCCTTTACGAAAGTATACAGAATTTTCACAATTCATATACCGTTACTTGCAGGTTCTAGATCTGATGCTAGTATCTTTGCTCAGACTTCTGTTGCAATCTTGGTTATTCAGGGTAGCAAGAGCATACAAGTTCATGTATTTTTGAAGCTTTTTTCATTTAAATTGTACTGAAGGTTGTTTTTAATTTTAATTTGTAAGTTATATTGGTTTTTTGAATTTGAATAACTTTTTTGAATAAACTTGAATAAACTTGAATTATGTTGAAAGAAGTCTATTGTGACTCTTGCAACATGTGGTCGGGCATTATCTTGTTGGAAAGTTGGATCTGCCAGGGTGTCAAGATAGGGTAAAAGATGGGGTTCTAGAACTTCGTGGATATAACGCTGCGCGTTCATGTTACCTCTGATGAAGATTAAAGGTGACCTGGAACCATAAGCTATAGCACCCCCAACCATAACTCCAACAGTGTGATGAACATGACTTTCAACAAAGAACTGTGGATTCCTCCTTTCACCACGTCGCCTTCTAACCCTGGCACGACCATCGTGCATGCCTAAACAAAATCGGGACTCGTCACTAAAGACAATACTGTTCCATTCCTGATCCCAGAGTGACCGTTGTCTGCACCACTCAAGGCGATTACGTCGATGTTCTCGAGTTAAAGGGTGTGGCCGGTATGAAAACAAGCCAAAACTTCTCATTCGTCGGTAAACACTTCGCATACCAATAGGTCTTCCGTGTTCTGCAAACCATTCATTTGCAATGGACCTGGTAGTAGAGAAACGGTTCCTTAAGGCCAATAATCTTAGGCGGCGATCTTCACGGTCTGTTGTTCTACGGCGGCGTCCAGTGCCCCTTGCCCTTTGCGTACGGCCTTCTCGAAGCCATGCCTGGTAACACCTAACCACAGTGTCTACACTTCTTTGCACTCTAACTGCAATTGCCCGAAAAGAAAGTCCAGCTTCCCGAAGTCCCACTATACGGCCCCTATCAAACTCACTAATCGTTCAGGTCTGCGTACTCTAGGCATCGTAACCGATCGTAAAGGATGTCAAGAACCAAAATCCGCCAACGTTGACTCTTTACTGCGGCTGAAATATTCATTTTTAGAGCGTTAGTGAATTAAAAAAAAAGCAGTATAAAAACCGAAATGTCCAACTGATAAGGCTGAAAACTTTTCACTTGTTATTTACAGTAAGATAAATACATTCACCATCTTTTATTAAAATAAAACCATTTAAACTGGGTGTTCGGATTTATATGTCACTTAGTATATACAGGGTGACTTTGAAGTTGAGTCATTAATTTTCAGATAATGATTGTAGAAGGAAGATAAACCAAAATATGTGTGTAAAAATAAAAAAAAATAAAAAAAAATTTTTACCTTGTTTTATAAAGTATCCTCCCGACAAGTATTTCAGTGCGGACCTGTATTTGATCGTGAGGTCCCCTGTGAGGTCTTAAGTCACCTGATTCACAAGCCCGTTGTACTACATTAACAAAGGCACGAGGGGTTGGTTGCACTCGATTGGGAAACCGATCCGCATAAACATGTGCCATTTTTTATTTCGTTTGAGCCACGCAACACATACCACTATTCACCGACACTGACTGTATACAAATGAATGAGATACTTGTAAAAACATCGTTCCAAATGCTTTCGCTTTTTTGTTTCCGATGCGATGAACCGATACGGCGGATTATATCCATTGTCGCCAAACACGACCACATAATATTGTTATTGAGACAGGGCGGTACTCAAACTTCCAAAGGGCTATAACTTTGTTACTTTAATTTTACCAGGAAAATGGTAAAGGAAAAAAACATTTCTTTTGATCAGATCTACTCACTGTTAAAATAAATGACTCAACTTCGAAGTCACCCTGTATATGCAGCTGCTTTCTTAGCTGACAGCCTTGAGTTGGAATACCATAGCCGGCATAGCATTTCCCTACTTCATCACCTGAACAGCTGAATAATTCTCTACGCCACCAAACACATCATTCCACATGTTTTCGAAAACTGAAGTTGTAAAGAAGTGAGACCCTGTATAAAGTGATGTAGAGATACTACTATGGAAGTAACCCTTTCACATATGAGTCTACCGAACAAGGCATTTAGCAAGAAAATCCCCGATGTAAAATTGCCTTAACACGCTTACAACTCCGCCGACAGAGTATATAATTTGCAATTCAAAACAGAAAATGAATGCTTGTATCTTCGATTCAGAGCAAACTGTTCAGTATGTACACAGAGTTCTGTTGGAAACACATTTTTGTTTGCATGCAGGGCGTGATCATTCCTAAAATGAAATTAATTTCAAGCATATTAACCATGTTTACATTATTATGAGCCATTGTGGCATTTGGATTAAAATCGATTGAAATCTCGTCTATCAGTGTCAGAACAATATCGCTGATGCTATATTTTAAACACGAACCGTGGTTTTTAAACTGGATTCTATCAGCTACCGGGTCAAGCTATAAGGCATTACATTTTAATTTGTACGGCAATCAAAAACATACGAGGTCTGTAAATTGAGTGAGGAGACTGATCTGTTTTGTTCCAATATGACTACAACTTTATATTGCCACCTCCTGAAGCTTCGCAGCGCTGAAGACGGTTAGGTTAGGTTTCTTAAGAGTGGATCAATAACGATCCTCCACTGCGACTCTTTGGCCTATTGTGGCTCACACCTATTTATATTTCACCAAGCATCTCCGACCACCTGAGGAAGTCGATCAACTTGTTTGGAGAAGTATCCTTCAGGTCTTCTGCTTGGAGTACCACGTGTCCAAGTATGTTGTACCTGATGCTGGCATTTGCACAATACGTACATGACCGTTTCATCTCCATCCATGCACAGTCTGCACTCAGTGTCTTCTGCCATGTCCAGCCTACTCTGTGGTGACGCAATTTGCAATGACCAGTGTACAGTCCTACTAGAGCTTTTAGGCTATTCCTGTTCAGTCGTAGCAAAGAGTCTGTTACATTCTTTGTCAAGATTGGCATAGTTGTCTTAGCATGGGTTAACCCTGTTAGTCCCTCCCAGTATTGATGGATCTTTCTGTCCATCTCTTCAGAGATTATTTGTTAAGCCGATTTGTATGCGATTCCAGTCGCTGGCTCAGGCACTATGAACGGTGTGCTAGCCCCACTCTTTGCCAGAGCGTCAGCTGTGTTGTTTCCCTCTCTGTGTGTCCTTGTATCCATATGAGACGGACTTCATTTCCCTCCCCGATGCCACCGAGAGCTTCTTTGCAATTCAACACTAATTTCGATGTCGAGTAGGTGGAGTCAAGTGCTTTAAGTGCGGCTTGACTATCAGAAAAAGTAATTATAGTTCTGTGCCTCAGTTGTCGTTCTACGATCATTCCGGCACCCAGTTCTATAGCATATAGCTCTGCCTGGAAGATCGATGTCCAGGTTTCTAGGCTAACGTATTTTTCAATCTTTAGCTTCCGCACGAAGATACCAGCTCCAAAAACCTACCTCGGTCTTGGAACCATCTGTTCATGCATAGAAGTTAACTTGCTGTCCCCACTCATTCCTGTGTGGAATTGTCACTGAGTGGGGTTTAGCATATCTTGTTGTGGTGGTTTTGTAAGTCCACCAGCATAGTGATATTGTCCACTATGCCATTTGCCATATGATGTAGTCTATTACCTTCTTGCCTCTCCTTCCAGGTATATGTGCAAGGGGGTAAAATAAGAAGGTCCTCCATAGCTTTAGTTGGTGTGGTACGAAAGGCACCAGTGATCAACATACAAGCTTCCCTCTGAATTGCGCTCAGTTTGCTTGGACAGTTCTTGTGTTACCTTGCCGCACCCAGCTACAGATCCATAGATTATCATAGGTCTAATAACCATGGTATAAAGCCAAAACATTTTCTTAGGCTTCATTCCCCAGTTCTTTCCACAGACCCTTCGGCAGTTCCATAGCGAGATCCTTGCCTTCTTATGGACTGCTTCCAGATGTGAATTCTATTTTAGTGCTTTATCTAAGATTATTCCTAGATATTTCGCCTCTTTTGCAAACTGTACATTTTTCTCCTTGGATTGCTGGAGGCTTAATCCCATCCAGTTTTCTATTTCTGGTAAAAGGTACGATGACCATTTTTTGTGGGTTGATTGACATTCCTTCCCATTCGCACCAATCTGCTATTGCGGTTAACAGCTTCTGCAGTGTTTCCGAGATATGTTCCCCAGATTTCCGTCTGACTAGAACGACTAGATAATCTGCATATGCCTAAACCTCGGCCTCCCACAGACGAATAATGGCAATCAGATTATCTACCAGGAGCGACCACAAAAGAGGAGATAAGGCCCATCCCTGTGGACACCCCCAGACAGCTCTAAATCTGAGTGTCTCCCCCTGTAAGGATGTGTTATGATTCTGGATGTCAACATGCTTCTGATCCAGCCGCAGATAAGAGGATTCACACCCCTGGAGGCGATTGATTCGTAGAGGGATTCTGGTAAAGCATTGTTGAAAATGCTCCCTCTATGTCCAAAACTGCCGATATGGCAATTTCCTTGGTTTCCAAGGACGCTTTGATGCTCCCAACCAAGTTATGAGAGCAGGGTCTGTTGATTTACCAGCCTGATAGGCATATTGATGCACACTTAGAGGATGCCCTCGCCAGTGCCCCCCCCCTTATGTACTCATCAATTACCTTGATTGGTCTGGATTACATACATCCTCTCCTGGCGATTTGAAGGGTCTTAAATGCTTTTATCGCTACTTTAACCGCATGAGGTGTTTACTATGGTTCTGATAACCTGGTAGTCTCCCTGTGGGTGAAGACGGTTCTTCAACTCCACATAGCACTGGAGCTGGAGCTCGGATACAGTAATAGCATCCAGCTGGTCAGTTACAGCTGTTTGTTTTTCGGCTGTCCAAAAATGAGTTCCCTTGAGGGTGACTTTTTGACTTCGGGAAAAGAAAAAAGCCACACGGACTGTTTTTACTGGGCAAAGCTCGTTTATAGACATTCTGATCTGATGAACAGTGGTGTGAGTCAAACTTGACTCTTCCACGATCATTCTGACTATCAACCGCCAATCTGAATGCACAGATCTCAGATTCTCTCAATATTTTATCGATTTTTGAAGATTAATGCCTTCCGCTTCGTGGTTCATTTTCAATCGTCTCTGTCCATTCTGAAAATGCCTTAACCACCGAAAAACATGGGCTCTTGACAACAAACACCATCTTCGTGGCCTTGCTGAAGTTTAACAAAAGTTTCCATTGCACTGAGCCCAATCTGAAAGCAAAAACTGATAGCACACCGATGCCCGAATTTGATGGCATTAATTTAGAACGCAATAGGAAAAACTTCACAAGAAAATCGCTACGGATAACCAAATGACTTGTACTGAAAGGCAGATCATATGTTCCTCTGTAGCCCTCCGAGGCCCGGCGCCTACAGTGTCGCCAGATGAAACGATATGTTGCCAGTATCATCACTAAATTTACAGACCTTGTACATACATGCAAATACATCGTCCACAGTACTTAGACGCATAGGCCATCAGTCATCCCAAACTGTTGAAAAAAAAAACGGTGATACGACCAACATTAGCCATAGAAGCCCAAATCACCTCTTGAATATGTTTTCTTTCAGTATAGACACCTAGACAGTCGCAAAAAAAGATACTCAAATATAATCATGCACGTGGTTTCACTTAGTGCATCCTTAGAATAGCTGTTTCGATGTTTGTCAATTAGAAAAGTTGAACGTGCTAGCTATCAAAGTATAGAATGATAATTTTGAGATATGGTGAAGTGACATTAAATTGTTAAGAAGCTCACTTTCTTGTTTGGAGATTGTAGACGAGCTTTTTTCAATATAATTGTCACGACTTCACTGGGCAGGATGAAGACGGGCTGTTAATGTAGAGTATTTAGCATTTACACAGTTCTTTTGTCATCGCTTTGTCTTTTGGATTACATAGCGCCACAGAATAAACAAGGCGGGTATGCTTGGATCCCAGAATGCTTTTCTTAATTACCTTTTCATGGTGAGCACGAATCTGAAGTAAAAACTACTGCGAGTCGAATGGACAAAGAACCAGGTAATTCAGACAATAAGATCACTCACTCTTGGCATTTGAGGTAGACGTGACCCCTAAAAAATACAAAAATGTTTAATTCTAATGCCTAAATTACTTTCATATTTGCTATATCTTCCTAATTTAAATGTGATATTGGTGTTCAAGGGAAAAAAAATACAAGGTGTCCAGGGAGTTGGGACTTTTCTAATCATAAACAACTACGATATAAATAACAAAGCCAATGTTGGGAAACAGAAGCGAAAAAGAAGTAAAAAAAAGTAAACGAAAAAGTACTCCACCGCTCATTTGCAGGAGGATTTTCAAGTTCGGCTCTGTCAAGTATAAGTACCGTTCCAAGTTGTCGTCGTTGGTAAATGTTACGCAGAGGGTCTAGGGTATTGTAAACCGTCCATCCGATTCAACAAAATGAAAGGTTCAATGACCATACCATTAATCACGCAAGCCCAAATATTCAAAGACGATGTTTGTTGAAAATGTAATCGTCGGAGTAACGTGAGGATTTTCCAATAACCACACATGAGTCCTCGGAAGTTATTCACTCTGTTACTCGTTGAAGGTGATTTGTCCGTGACTAATATGCACGCAGCATTTGTCACATTTTAGTCTTGGAGACTTGCACTTGTCTAGCCACTTCTCTAGTGCTTGTTGAAGGATTTCTGCCACAAGATTTGATATGACTTCCTCAGTTTTCACCATTGCACCTCGACATTACTGCAACTGACCTGTATCCCTAGCTCTTTGCACAAGGTAAAACAAAATCTATGCGACCCTGAATTATAACGTCTGGAAAAGCGATCTGCATAGACTTGCTAAGCCTCGGTAGCATTTTGAAGACCCTCACCATAAATTAAGGTTATGCGGTCAAGTTCTATACGCCCAACTTTGCGGACACCCTTTATAGTAAGACCCACTTTTAATTTGTTGCGGACCTGTGGCTCGTTTTTGTGCCCAGCGGCCACCAATTTTGACTTTCATTGTGAAAAGGTGCATGTTAAAAAACTAGTTGGAGCCCAATCACATGCCGCTTTTTCATTCTGTTGGTCTGTGTATTAATCTAACACGTAACAGATCTATCAGGGAACGCAGAACCAGACGCTATTGTTTGCAAAGCTATTTTTCCTTCACGGAGTTTTTATAATTTTCCCATTCGTCGAGTTTTGCGAGTGTGATACACTGTCTAACGTAACAAAATTCGATGAAGTTGTGGCATTAAACAAAGTTTCCAGGTTCTGTACTATGTTAAAACTTCAGTAATCTGTCACTGTGGAGTGTCACCTCAATTTGCATGGATTATATGAAGGTTTATTTGTATGGAAGGTTTTTCACGGGAAAGTTTCCGTTTGTGATTACTTATGCAGCTTTGTTCCAGTAAGTTGGATATACGTGTCAGATGGTCTTATTTGAAGAATTCACTGAACATACCACCCGTGCTTGGGTGAAGGGTCAGTAACGTTCCAATTGTAATGTACCAGCTGATCACTGACGAAAGGGCTGCTAGAGTTTTGCTAGCTTTTTGATTAGTGTAATCGCTAGTTATTCAGCTATCCTAGTGACGTAACGCGAAATACTAAATGTCTACAGGGTGTCCCATGTTTTGTGGACATAGAGGTACCACGTATTCTTAGACTCAAAATGAGTCGATTGGGCATAGGTGCTTCCGTTTGTTTGTTCGACGGTGTCAAAGCTTTTTTCTTAAAATACATCCTTTAAGATATACGCAACGTCCCCATATTACTCGTCGTACTACGGACTTTCTTCAAGAAGCAGACGTTAATGTTTTTCCGTGGCCACCCCGTGTCACCGGATTTAGATCCCTCGAACATGTGTAGGATATGAAGGGGAGGAGACTATCCACTTTGCACCATCCGCCACAGATTCTGCCACAGAGCTCATCCATGAAGTTCGACTTGTTTGAAATGAGGTGCCACAACCAGACATCGATCATCTCATTCTGTCGATGCCTAGACGTATACAGGAGTGTAATGCAGCTGCGGGGTTCGCCCAACAATTATCCATTTTTTTTCTTATTACTTTAGATGAAATTTCGTGAGAATGTTATCGTTTGATTCTTGTAAGACTACCTCATGCCAAAATATCAAGTGTGTGGGTGTAACACTTCTAATGTCACAGAGTATACATGTATTTTAAAACTGATAAACCGCGTATCTGCAGGTATCCGTTACTTTTTTGATCATGATCAATGATAAATAATAGTAGAATAGATTGCAGTAGACATATTCAACATATACTAAGTGACATATAAATCCGAACACCCAGTTTAAATGGTTTTATTTTAATAAAATTTTGTATGAGTACTTAATGAAGCATAATAAGTAAATGATAAAAATTTCAAAATGATTGCACTGCTTTAAGGCCCTTTGACCTTTAATAATGTGTGGATGCACCCTGATGTGCTACGCATTCTCCAACGCGCCTAGACATGCTTCTGATCAGTGGTCAATGTCCTATGGTATCTCATTCCAGGCAACCACCAACTCCTCTCGAAGTGCTTCTAGAGTCTGAGGAGGACGTTGCAAATTGAGCAATCTCCTACCCATCATATTCCACACGTGCTCAATTGGGGATTAAATCGGTAGATCTTGGTGGCCATGGTAACAATGTGACATCATTATGTTGAAAGAAGTCTATTGTGACACTTGCAACATGTGGTCGGGCATTATCTTGTTGGAAAGTTGGATCTGCCAGGGTGTCAAGATAGGGTAAAAGATGGGGTTCTAGAACTTCGTGGATTATAACGCTGCGCGTTCATGTTACCTCTGATGAAGATTATTAAAGGTGACCTGGAACCATAAGCTATAGCACCCCAACCATAACTCCCAACAGTGTGATGAACATGTCTTTCAACAAAAAACTGTGGATTCTTTCCTTTCACCACGTCGCATTCTAACCCTGGCACGACATCGTGCATGCCTAAACAAAAAATCGAGACTCGTCACTAAAGACAATAGTTCCATTCCTGATCCCAGAGTGACCGTTGTCTGCACCACTCAAGGCGATTACGTCGGTGTTCTCGAGTTAAAGGGAGGACCCAGTGTGGCCGGTATGAAAACAAGCCAAAACTTCTCATTCGTCGGTAACACTTCGCATGCCAATAGGTCTTCCGTGTTCTGCAAACCATTCATTTGCAATGGACCTGGTAGAGGAGAAACGGTCCCTTAAGGCCAATAATCTTAGGCGGCGATCTTCACGGTCTGTTGTTCTACGGCGGCGTCCAGTGCCCCTTGCTCTTTGCGTACGGCCTTCTCGAAGCCATGCCTGACAACACCAACCACAGTGTCTACACTTCTTTGCACTCTAACTGCAATTGCCCGAAAAGAAAGTCCAGCTTCCCGAAGTCCCACTATACGGCCCCTATCAAACTCACTAAGTTGACGAAATCGTACAGGTCTCCGTACTCTAGGCATCGTAACCGATCGTAAAGGATGTCAAGAACCAAAATCCGCCAACGTTGATTCTTTACTGCGGCTGAAATATTCATTTTTAGAGCGTTAGTGAATTAAAAAAAGCAGTATAAAAACCGGAATGTCCAACTGATAAGGCTGAAAATTTTTTCACTTGTTATTTACAGTAAGATAAATACATTCACCAACTTTTATTAAAATAAAACCATTTAAACTGGGTGTTCGGATTTATATGTCACTTAGTATATATTTCACAGAATAGTAATATACGATCGGGTTGATCTAGAAGATAGTTTGGGTCATCATGTATCCGCAGTAGGTATACAGTGGATTAATTGGGGTATCCAATAAAGTATTTTCGTTTTTCTTGTTGCATTTAAGTGTATTTTCCTGCAGTTTCGCTTCGATAAATAGATGGCTTTTGAAAGGTAATCGAAGTAATTACCGTTAAAATGAGCGAAACTGTGCCTTGTGTTTTATTACAAAATGGTGCGTTTGCTGGGAATTGTTTTGTCCAGTTCACAGAATTCACAACTGGATTCACTTTTCTCTCTTCCAAATTACTCCCCAGTAAATTGGTGGGAATTTACAGAACGAAACAGCAAATTACATCGTCAGTTCTAATTGCTATTCGTTTTTTTGCCGGGGAACAAGTAGCACTAGCTACGCTACATTTAAATACACACTGATGGTATCATTCCAAATTATCGAGGTACACCGACATTAATCTATTCACCATTAAAGGATTCACTGGCAGAAAACAACAGTTACCCGTAAAAATATCAGTCATCTATGTTTCCGAAACGAAACTGGGTCGTTCATACTTCAAAGGCACTTTTACCAATTTTTAAAGTTGTAAAGTTAGTAGTGGATCGACGGAAGTCAGGTGATAGAGGGACTCAAAACCTATAGAATGACCCCCTATATGTGTGGTCCGAAATTTTATAGTTCAGGAGATTTGCAATTTTGTGAAATTTCGAAAAAAAAAGGGATAATGAACTTTCAATCGCAATTACAACTAAGCCATTAGGTTTAGGGCTGTGATTTATTTTTCAAAATAAGTTAAATGGACAGTTTTAGCAATGGTTATGTCACATTTTATTAGAGCTGATTAGAAATCAAAAAATCTTAATTTCATTTTTTACTAAGTGAGGTAATGGTTCAGCGCGGAATTTGTATCTAACGTTATGTATCTAAGTAGAACCATGTCATATTCTCCGCGAAATTATGCAGAAATGCATCACTATTACGGTGTTGCCCTAGGAAATGCTCGAGCAGCTGCTCGCATGTATCGGGAGTATGTGGTTAGAGGAGGTGGACCACAACCGGCGGTATATCTCGACTAACGCGTTTTTCTACGCGTCCATAATTCGTATATGGAGAGCCGCATACTAGGCACTCATCGTCAGCTAGGAGCGCCGAGGATACGCCCAGAAGAAATTGAAGATATAATAGAAGCAGCCGAGAGATATCCCTCTACAGCACCAGAGCCATTGCCCGAAGCAGAAACATATCGAATACTCAAGTCCACCAATACTACGCTCGC
>CAVLJG010000002.1:26916319-26966109 GCA_963669975.1 Acanthoscelides obtectus
CATTCGGCCATGAAACTACGAACATGTGCAGGATTCGGCAGGATAGAACGAGGTATCGCCGGCACGCCGACGCCGGCAGTTTTTGTTCATATTCGGTGCACACATAGCGTGCGTTTATGGTTAGAATGAAGTCTACGGATGGAGCAGGTTAAACTGATAATATTTCTCCAATGCTTCCTTCAGTCTTCTCCCTTTCAGTGATGTCTCTTCCCCGAAAATGTGACAAGAAGGGACATTTGAATATTCAGGAAAAAGAAATGGTCCTTAATCTTTATGAGAGAATAATTAAGAGCATCCTGAAATGAAAATTCGTGTCGCGAACTGAGCCGGCTTATGTCCTAAGATAATTTTAAACATTGTTAAAGAATATAAAAAAAATGTCTCCACCTCACAAGAGACTGCATTACCACGAAGCTGTGGATACAGTTGATAACTTTGATCGCAATGCAATCAGACGCAAAGTCCATCAATTTTTAAAGGCAAGAGCTTCCCACCTTAGACAAAGTATTACAGGAGGTCAATAGTGGACGAAGACTACTACTTTCAAAAGACCACATTCCATGTTTACTCAAAGAACTTCATTTTAAGTATAGAAAGCGGGCAGAAATAGTATTTTGATGAACAGCCAAGAGATTATTTTATGGAGAAGAAATTGTTTCAAATCAATAAAGAAATTCGAGACCGTGGCAGAAAGATTTAGTACTTGGATGAAACCTGGAAATGCAGGACATACAAACCTAAAGTATTAAACCAGCAAGACAAGCCTTCTTGGTGTCAAGTAGATTGAATCTAAGAGCCCACGCTTAAAACTTGGCTTCATTAGACTTAGCTATATCTGGTAGATTTGGAACCACCAGCTGCTACATACTCTGCTTGTATTATTAGTTTTCTTGAATACTAATGAAATAATTATTTCCAGAAAAGTAAAACGATTTGTTATATGTCACATTGGCAGTGGAGATGGCCTTTTGCCCACTGCCCTATGGCATTTGAGTCAAAGAAAACGACCGACTACCATGTAGAAATAGACGGGAGTTCATTTGAACGATGGTTTGAAGAAACGCTCCCAAAGCTTGAAGACAATTGTCCTGATAATGCTGCTTACCAGACTAGAAAACTAGAAAAAATTCCCACAATGTCCACAAGAAAGACAAAAATTAACATTTAGATTATTCAAGACCATTGAGGAAAATACGGACCTGTACAACCTCGGTTTTTGGGCATGTTGTCTTTGTCTGGGCGTAATGGACTATGAATGGGGTATAGTAGTAAGTATATATCTAAGTTTAGCCCGGCCACACGTGGTCGTAACGAAAAAAAAAAACGTAAGACCTATACTGGAATACATGCAAATCATATACAGAAGGCAAAGCTAGGAATATTTATGGAAAAAGTATCAGGCAAATTACATGCGATGACTTAGAAGACAGGAAACTGTGTACTCATTTGCTTGTCCAACACATCAACTGATGCACAGAGCGTGTCAAGAGTAGCTAAGTGCAGAAAATGCTAAAAACTTCGGATCTGGTAAATTCAATCATTACGCCTAAATGCCAGGCGCCCGAGCTTGAAGAATCTTTGTTAATCCGATTTTTGAACTGACCAGGTTAGTAGAACTGGGAAAAGGTCTCTCTTGTAGATTGTTTCACAAGCGGTCGTATTGGCAGTTCTGAATATACGAGGTCGACACTATTGTGATGGGAGGCCGAACTGTGGCGTCATGGAGAGTTCTGAGGAGCAAAGCCCGATGGTGTAGCGGTAGAAGAGAGGAAGATCGATGACAGCCCACCGGTGCGAAAGGGTCCCGAAACTGTTTATTAGAGAAGAGTCATCGATCAGTCATGCAGTCCTCCTATGGACAGCATCGAACACGAATAATGTGGTCGGGGCGGCAGCACGCAGTTCTTTCTATAAAAAATAATCATTTATTTTGTTAGATTATTCCACGACCAGTGAGGAAAATATCGACCTGTACAATCTCGCTTTTGGGCATGTTGTGTTTTGTCTGGGCATAAATGTACTACGAATGGGGTATAGATGACAGAAATCCATTCCAGTGACACGGCCAAATGACGTTTTTTCACCATACACATACGCGCTCTCAATTGGAATTGTGCCGCATAGTGGCGTTAATGCGAAAGCCTGCCAAAAAATGGAAGTGATTGAAAGGACCAGCATAACATAAGCGGAAGCAAGCATATAAAAAATGTGTTGTAATAAATTTATCATTACTGGGTCTTCGTTCTTCTATCTCAGGTCAGTATATATCTTGCCAGCTTTTTCCTTCTTGCTTCTTCTTTTGCACACGCCAACCTTTACGTTCCAAGTAACCCTCAATTTTCTGCGCGAAATAACGTATCTGTATCGTCAGTACGTGAGAAAGAGCAGATATACAGTATGTTACTATGAGCATTCCAAAGCCATGTCTTCATAGAAAATGTTAAATCACAAATGGTGTGAGTCAGATTATCGCTCGAAATAATGTACAACTAGCAACTAGCCAGTATTATCATTCATGCACCATATAATAATGTTAGCGATAACAAAAACATAGTCGTTCCGTGATGCGTCCTCATTGTGATGACGTAGGACATGGCAGTGTTTCGCGCTATGAAAGAAGTGGTTATTCTTTTTCAAAATATTTTCATCGTATTGGATTAACTTTACCATGTGCAAGAACGAATCATGAAACCAGGGCTTCCATTGTTCCTTCTAAATAGAATAATACACTCCGTGCTACAAAGTAAATCATCCAACATTTGAATTCAAGTTTTTCAAAAACTGTCAAGTTGTCCGATCGCGAAAAGCTGCTCTTGGTGTTAGAGATTACAAGGACAGCGGCCTAGATAGGTCTTGAATTTTTTCAGTGATACGAATATCTGCGGCAAACAATCTTCTAGACACCATCCGGTTTCGATGGATGGCCGAGTTCTGTCAAAGAGCCGTTCATTTCTGCTGGTCGGAGACCAGACCATTGAGGATCTCATCTGGCACGAATACATCTCCTCAATACCGGCAGCTGCTGGGGAAAAGCTAGGCTAGTTATTTAGGGCTAATAAGTAATTTTCTTCACATGACCTCCTCACTCTATACAAGGTCCAGATAAGACGTAGGCTCGAGAATTGTGTATATTCAGAACTGGCCAATACGACCTCTTGTGAAACAATCTATAAGAGGATACCTTTTCCCAGTTCCACTAACCTTGGGCAGTTCAAAAATCTGGTTAACAAAGATTCTTCAAGCTCCGGCGCCCTGGCATTTAGGCTTCTGCCTGCGCCGCTCCTTCACTGTAAACAAAACTGCAACACGATGTTTCGCACCGATCGAGCACAATTATTTGACATTAATTGGCTGATCTTCATTTCCGGAAACCAACACGTGGCTTTGCTCTTTGATTTGAACATAACGTAATGATTGAATTTACCAGATCCGAATGTTTTTAGCACTTTCTGCAACTAGCTACTCTTGCCATGCTCTGTGGATCTGTTGATGTGTTGGATAAGCAATGAGTGCACAGTTTCCTGTCCTTTAAATCATCGCATATAATTTGCCTGATACTTTTTCATAAATATTCCTAGTTTTTGCTTTCTATACAGGGTGTCCACAAAGTTGGGGTTTTCCTTTACACGACGTGTAGATCTTGAAAACATAAGCAATTTTTCTTAGTACCATATACACCAATGTCTTAAGCGAACCGAGATAAAGGGCTCTGCAACATCAAAAATATCTGAATACCGTCCTGTAGCCGCAACATCCCCGAGTGGTACTAGGACACTAGCTCAACCCGACGACAGAACTGGGTCGGGGTCAGTGTGTCAGGTCAGTATGCAACCTTCAACCGACGGTTACGGTCACGCGTGTAGAGGTAATCGCGTAGACGAGAACACCTCAACAAGCACTAGAGACGTGGCTAGAGAAGTGCAAGTATCAAAAAATAAAGTGTGGCAAACGCTGGGTGAAGAGGGGCTGTATCCGTTTCACGTCCAACGTGTACAAGCCCTTCAACCTGACGATTTTCCAGCAAGAGTGCGGTTTTGTGAGTGGTTGTTGCATCAACATGACATAATCCGGACTTTAGTGCATATTGGTGACAGACGAATCTACGTTCACACGTAATGGGGTGAATAACTTTCGCAACACTCATGTTTGGTCAGCAGAAAATCCGCACGCTGTCCGTCGGGCACATTTTCAACAAACATTTTCGGTGAATGTTTGGGCTGGCATGGTGAACGGTATGCTCATTGGACCATTTATTCTCCCAAATCGATTGGACGGGATGCAATACCTAGACCTTTTACGCAACATTTTGCCTTCCTTGTTTGCCTGCGTCTGCTCGGTATCGCATCAGCTGATTTCATTTTCTGTTGCAGCGGTATGATTTCGGACAGAGACGTACTTAGCCCTTCTCGTCAACTGGAGACTGAGTACTTTTTCCTTTATTTTTTTCACTTGGTCGCCCTCGTTTCACTACACATTACCTTTGTTATTTTAAGGGTAGTTGTTTCTGTAAGGAAAACCCCAACTTTGCGAACACCCTGTATATGATTCGCATGTATTTCAGTATAGGCCTTACGTTTTTCTTGTCACGACTACGTGTGGGCGGGCTAAACTTAGATATATTTACTACTATACCCCATTCATAGTCCGTTTACGCCCAGACAAAAGACAACATGCCCAAAAGCGAGGTTGTACAGGTCCGTATTTTCCTCAATGGTCTTGCAATAATCTAAAAAAATAAATGATTATTTTTATAGAAAGAAGTGCACATACTTTTCACAATTCTTTATTCGCTGGAAGTACTTGAATCACAGGTTCAATTTGAATATCGATCATATTATCCAGAAACCACATCTTTCGATTGTCTCTTGAACGTGACGGATTCAATCTTTCCAATGGTTTGCCGACAATCTGTTGACAGCTTCTGCCTGATTGGATGTATAAGTTTTGTCTTGGCCATATTTTCATTGAAACTAATGTCTTTTGATAGAAGCCATTGTTGATGTTCTGCCTTTCTTGTGGGCATTATGGGAATTTTTTCTAGTTTTCTGGTGTGGTATGCAGCATTATCAAGTACAATGACGGCATTGCCATCCTTCAAATGAACTCCCGTCTATTTCTTCATGGTTTCGTTCGGCCGTTTTCCTTGATTTAAATGCCCATAAGGCAGTGGGCACAAAGTCATCTTCATTGCCAATTTGACAGATAACAAATCGTTTTTCCTTTTCCTGGAAATAATCATTTCATAATTATAGTATTCAAGAAAACTAATAATAATACAAGCAGAGCATCTAACAGGTGATGGTTGCAAACCTACCAGATGTAGCTAAGTTTCCCGCGTGGGCGGACGAATTGGTTAGATACACATACCTGACGGATTCTTAAGGCCAGTGGTTAGTCCATCTAATAAGGCTCGTCTTGCTGATTTAATTGTAGAGTCAGCTCATACTCTAGGTTTTGTATGTGCTGCATTTATCCAGGTTTCATCCAAGTAATAAGTCTGCCCTGGTCGCGGTATTTCTTTATTGATTTTAATAATTTCTCCTCCATAAAATAATCTTTTCGCTGTCCATCAAAATGCATTCTGCCCCATTTTCTATACTCAAAATGAATTTCTTTGAGTAAGCTATAGAATTTGTTCCTTTTGGGAGTAGGGTAAGTCTTCATCACTATTAACCTCCTGTAATACTTTGTCTATGGTGGGAAGTTCCTGCCCTTCAAAAAATTGATGGACTTTACGTCTGATGGCATCTCGATCAAAGTAATCAACTGTATCCAACAGCTTCGTGTAATGCAGACTCTTGTGTGGTGGAGACAATTTTTGTTTTTTTCATATTCTTTAACAATGTTGAAAATTGTCTTAGTACATAAGCCTGTTTTGTTCGCCGCACGTCTTTCAGTATCATGAATTTTCATTTCAGGATGCTATAAAATTTCGCTCTTAAAAATTTTAAACGTTAATACTTATATTCATATGTCCCTTTTTGTCACGTTTTCGGGGAGGAGACATCACTGAAGAGGAAGCATGCCTGAAGGAAGCACTGGGAGAAATATTCTCACTTTCATCTGCTGTATCCGTAGACGATATGCTAACGTATGAACACATGTTATTTATGCACTCCTGCAATTGTTCGTAGTTTTATGGCCAAATGACATTGGCTGCCGCTTTGCCGCGCTCCATCTTTGTTGTGCCGGGGTGTTAATCGACTACGAATACGGTTTAATGAAGAGGACTCATTCAGAAAGATATTTGACAAGTCTCCTATCACTCTGTTGCGTCTAGACTGTAAGGTCAAATAATGCAACATCATAATAAGGAGGAGGAGCTCGCAAGACTCATTCAAATTTTTCCGCGTGCGATGCACATTCTTTATATTATAAAAATTGAGCGCTCCCGTACTTCGTTAGCTCATCCATCGTCTTTCCAGAAACTGCCTTCATAATGTTATTGGACACCCACCATATTTCTGAAATTGAACACCTTTGTACTTTGACAACACATTTGCATTTTGCATTTTCGGTGAACGTTTGGGCTGGCATGGTGAACGGTATGCTCATTGGACCATTTATTCTCCCAAATCGATTGGACGGGATGCAATACCTAGACTTTTTACGCAACATTTTGCGTTCCTTGTTTGCCTGCGTCTGCTCGGTAGCGCATTAGCTGATTTCATTTTCTGTTGGAGCGGTATGATTTCGGACAGAGACGTACTTAGCCCTTCTCGTCAACTGGAGACTGGGTACTTTTTCTTTTATTTTTTTTTACTTGGTCGCCCTCGTTTCACTACACATTACCTTTGTTATTTCAAGGGTAGTTGTTTCTGAAAAGGAAAACCCCAACTTTGCGGACACCCTGTATATGATTCGCATGTATTTCAGTATAGGCCTTACGTTTTTTTTTTTGTTACGACTACGTGTGGACGAGCTAAACTTAGATATATTTACTACTATACCCCATTCATAGTCCGTTTACGCCCAGACAAAAGACAACATGCCCAAAAGCGAGGTTTTACAGGTCCGTATTTTCCTCCATGGTCTTGCAATAATCTAAAAAAATAAATGATTATTTTTATAGAAAGAAGTGCACATACTTTTCACATTCTTTATTCGCTGGAAGTACTTGAATCACAGGTTCAATTTGAATATCGATTATATTATCCAGAAACCACAACTTTCGATTGTCTCTTGAACGTGACGGATTCAATCTTTCCAATGGTTTGCCGACAATCTGTTGACAGCTTCTGCATGATTGGATGTATAAGTTTTGTCTTGGCCATATCTTCATTGAAACTAATGTCTTTTGATAGAAGCCATTGTTGAAGTTCTGCCTTTCTTGTGGGCATTATGGGAATCACTCTGTTGCGTCTAGACTGTAAGGTCAAATAATGCAACATCATAATAAGGAGGAGCAGCTCACAAGGTTTCGGAGGACACATTCAAATTTGTCCGCGTGGGATGCACATTCTTTATATTATAAAAATTGAGTACTCCCGTACTTCGTTAGCTTATCCATCGTCTTTCCAGAAACTGCCTTCATAATGTTATGGCACACCCACCATATTTCTGAAATTGAACACCTTTGTACTTTGACAACAAACACATTTGCAACGGTAACTGTATTAAATAAATTGGCTGAACGTTCAGCATAATTCCAGAAGTGGCTTGGCAATCAATTTTGTCCACGAAACCCTACGTCATAACTGTCAAGACAAATGAGGCATCACCACAATAAGGAGGTCGTTTTGAGCTAGCTTTGGAAAAGCCTTGCTCCCCTTGCTAGTTCGGAAACATCCGCCTCTGCCTTCCGCTGAATACGCGATGTTCAGTGGCTTTGCGAATGCATAAAATTTTAGGTTATCTTTGTCGTACAAAAGGATGAATAATGAATGGTCATTCCTTTTTAGTGCCACTCATTGTTTAGAAAAGTACAGAGCTGTGTTACACGGAGAATTACTCAATTCGTTTCTGTTTCAACTAGGGGGAGTTAGTAAGCCTTATTTGAATCATTCTGTTCAACCTAGCCTTGACTATCCTAAAAGGGCACCCTCATAAAAATGTGATTCCACGTCTGCTCATTAGCTAGACAGTTTTCCAGATATCTTAGTTATGTAGAGTAAAAATGTTACTCTACCAAGGACGAGATAATGCTTAGCATCTAGTGCTGCTCACATGTTTGGGGTGCAGCCGCCTGACTAGGTATATTATTTATGCTCGATGCTGTCCAGAGGAGGGCTGTTCGATTCTTCTCTAGCAGACAGTATCGGTACCCTTTCGCATCGAAGGGCCGTCAGTGATCTAGCTCACTTCTACCACTGTACCAACAGCCTTTACTGCTCAGAACTCTCCTCCATGATGACGTCCCGCGATGTGCTTGCCAGACAGACCAGTCTGACTTCGGGCCCCTTCCTAGCCGTGTCGAACTTCGTATATCCAGAACTGGCCGATACGACCGCTCCTTTGTTCCGAAGGTGTCGAGATTGTGGAACAATCTACATGAGGAGGCTTTTCCCAGTTCTACTAACCTCAGGCAGTTCAAAAATCGGATTAATAAAGTTTCCTCAAGCTCCTCATAGCAGCCGCGGTGTCCTGTCATTTAAGCTCCTGCCTGGGCGGTTGCTTCGGCGTAAAAACGGTATTCATAGTATTATGTATCTGAAGTCACTTGAAATAGCATAAAAACCTTTGGTCGGCGCGTCCTTTGTAATTTCATGACGTATCATAGGCGTGCGGCATTTATTTAGAACGATAATAATAATGTTTTTATATCACAATAAATGGATTTTACTATCTTCTTATTTTTTTGATTTGGGATAAAAATACTTATATTGGGAGTTTAATTATGTTGACTGAAAGTTACGAAATGGAAAAATTACAGAATTCCAACGTTTGACATAGGCAAATATTTACATAGCAGGTAGGTATATAAAAAGGTATATAAAGACTTACATTATAGGTATTTATATATCATCCTCGCCTTCGGAGCTGTCGCTAGAGTCATCTTGTAGAGGAATTACAACGGGATTTACAGGAGGCAAAACACAATATTCATTTTCTTTTTCAATAATATGCCTAGAACACTGCTTCCATAGGTCTGTGGCAGCAATATGAGATACTGCATCTCTTATTGTGGCCAATAGCGATTCACTTAATTGAGGGGTCTGATTATGTTTTCTTACTTTTTTTTTAAAGCAGCCCAGACCAACTCAATCGGGTTAAAAATGCAGTAATAGGGAAGTAGACGTAATACTTCATGGCCATTTTGCTGAAGCAGATTGTCAACAACATACTCTTTTTCAAATTTTTGTCCTTTAATAAGATCCAATAATATGGCTTTGGTTGATTTTTGTGGTATTTCCATTCCCTTATCCTTCATAAAATCAATAATGTCTTGTTTTTTTGTGCCTGTATTCGGAATTTTGTTTCTCTGTCGGGAATGGTATGGCGCATTGTCCATAATAATCACTGAATTTGGGGAAATGTTTGGTATTAACTGCTGCTCTATCCACTTTTCAAATAAGTCGGAGGTCATGTCCTCATGATAGTCGGCACATGATTCTTTGATATTTTTGGCAGATAACAGCAAGGCATTAGGTATAAATCCATTTTCACTGCCAGCATGGAGAATAATGATTCGTTTTCCACGGTTGCATGGTGCATTTAAAATGCACTTGTTGCTGTCGTCAACCCAGCCGTACTGCACAACATCATGGGTATCATACCACGTTTCATCCAGGTAAATCAGATTTCTTTTCTGCTCTCTATAGATTTTAACTTTGTGCAAATGTTCTTGGCGCAATTCAATGATTCGAGACGACTCCATAATCACCATTCTTTTGTCTAATTTTTTGTATTGAAAACCACACAGTTTTACAATATAGTGCAGTGAGTCTAAGCATTTGTAATTATAAAAATCTTCAGGATAATCTTTTAATTTATCCCGTATCATTTCCAACGTGGGCACCAAATTTTCTTTATAAAATCCGTATATTATACGACGAATATCTTCCTGAAAACCCACGTCTATTCTTTTTAATTTTTGCCCTATGCGCTTTCTGTGGAAGGAATGGTTGACTACATCTCCCCTTTTTATAACCCGATAAATGGTAGACCGATTTTTGTCAGGATACAATTCTGTTTAAAATTTGATTTTACGAGGAATCTGGATTTTCGTTATTCAGACAATCATACATATTTAGGATTACTCTTTGGGTCTGTTCCTCTAAATCTTTATGAAAGAATTTTGCCTGCACAGGTTCATCAACCATCTCCTCCTGGCTTGGAGCATTTTCCGAAGGTCTCCAAAGAGCCATATTTAGGACACACAAGAACAATCAACACAACAATTAAATCAACAAGTAAACTGAGTATTCAAAAGTCAAAAACACACAAACTAATAAAATCTATGAAAAAACACGGACAGACTAAAGAAAACACGTTTATTCACCGCTACACGGCACTGGCTAAACTGTTTCAATTTTCAGTAGCCACCTGCACTTGTTCCCAGCTCTGAAATACACGCTTTCTCATTGGCTATGTCCACGCATAGGCGTGCTTTACTCCACGTGGACCGGTGAAACTGCCTTTGATCTCTTATACGGGGGATATTTGCTGCGAAATTTGGCGATTTTTGCAGCAACAGAGCGTGTTAAATATAGATATACGTTATAAAACGCACCCGGTATTTCACAGTGTTTCAAGTGACTTCAGATAAAGTATACGTGTTTTGAAGTATATGGTAATAAAAACATGAAAAGTGACATGTACAGTATTTTGCCGTCTATATAATCATGTACGATCCTCCTGGGTATACCATTTATTCATGGTGAAATTCTTTTTTGTATAGAGATAGACCAATTTATAGTCGGAGGGAGTTTAATTGTACAACTTTGGGCAACGATAGATCCAGGAGCCTTGTAATAATGTGAACATGAAGACAAAACATTTTGGCCCTTGCTTTGAGATTGCCCAGCTGTTCTATGAATACAAGAATTAATTCTGGGGAAACGTTAGCATCCTATACTTTAGTAAGGGAAGCTTTGGTAGCGTACTCGCCCCTCGCCCTTAGAGATTCATGTAAGATTTCAAATCAGCTTTTCTCGAAAATAAGAATGAATGATATTTAATTTCTCTGGCTAAGCACTGAAATAATGTTGCTCCGTGATGTATTTGAAATAAGAGGGGATTCATGATTATTATGCCGATAGCCTCTTTGTAAGCTTGTTGTACTTTCCCGAAAGCCCTGTATCGTTATAATTAACTAGTCTGTGTTTGGGAAGCAAGTTAAACCGCTTGAAGATTAATCATCAACGTGATTCAGTTTTTGTAAACAAAGTGTATAAATAAAGGCTTTTAGAGGAATATCGTGCTTGAACAGCAAAAAAGTAACTCCATTGTTGCTGGAATAAAAGGAGGAATGGTCTTAAGCGAAACTGCTTGAGATGAATCTAATTGCCTAAGTTTTAATTAATCGCCTCCATAGAAAAGCTGCTGAACAATGGAATAGAATCCAGAAAAAAATCTGCAGCTTATGTGATGTTGATGGGAAATAGCTAACTTTTGATCAGGTCTTACTTGTTGAAACTAGAAGTGTCGAACTTTGAAAAACATTTACTTCAACTTTGTGAACGCAGGTCACACCTTTATTCTTGGCTAATAACAGGGAGACGAAACAAGTATAGCCAGTAGTCAGGATGCAAGTGCATGCTACAGCTCAATAATAATAATATGTGCAGATATACAGAGCATGTCGTCATGTGCTGCCCTATGCTGTAGGGGGTACTGATTCCGTCGTGGAGAACGAGAAACGCCGGATTGACTGGAATTACTCGTTCTCCACTGAGGATGCAGGCGAATAAGCTCGGCATAGGCCTTAGGAGGAAAAACGGACCAAATATCAGGAGCTCCTTAGTCAGCTTCGCAGGAGTGACTAGTTGTTAATAGAACAGCAGTTTGGATTGTCGGAGCCCAGGTTGCCTATTTCAATTTCTTTTTCCTTACAATAATAATAATGCATCTTTAGACACCATCTAATTGAATGTCAAGCACCTAAGAAATACTAACGTGCAATATAATGACTTAAACGCCGTCTAACTACTAAATGTTTAAAATTTTCGTATTAAACAACCAAGGATTCTTATGGCAGATGACAATCTGGTTTTGATATGATTAATGAATGCTGATTTCGCATCAAACAACACGTATCCGAATCCGAATCTCTTACAGTATATTCAGATAAGAGATAGACCGGACATAAACAAGACCACGTGATCATCGAACGCTGTAACATTCGGCAGGGACGTATTAAGAGTCACGCAGTACATATTTTACATAGTAGATGCTCCTTTGCGTAACTTTGTAGTAAATTAGCACAATTCGATGTGTATACGATTGGTGATGGATATAGGATCATGTGGGGGTGGGGTAAGAAATATATAATGATGTAAATATACATAAGGGTTTCAAAATTTTCGCTTCGATTTCCAGCTTCGGATGCCGCCTGATGTTTGGTGAAATACAGTCGAATATATTCTCAAAATGGCGTTTAAATTAGCCTAAATTAAAAATAATCGTATATCTCTTAAAATTGCTTTTAGAATATTGATAAGTATATTTTTTGATTTCTAGGTAAATATGTAACCAAATTAAAACGTTCAAAACGTAAAAAAATGTGCATGGTTGAACATTGTCAGAAAGTAGATTCTTGAATAGGTTTTGCCAAAATGGGTTCAAAAATGTCAATAATTAATTAAAAAATACAGTAGCTTTATAATTACTTATAACTTACCGAATTTGATGAACGACATCTTTTATTGGAAAGATGAGCTTGATGAGCTTTCATCATCGCTACTGCCTGAAGCACCAACGTCAATAATGAATGGCTCGACTTGTTCCTCTAAAATATTGTCCAGTTCCCACATTCTCTTTTCAACTTTGTCTTTCACGTGCTTAATACAGTTTTCCCATTTTTGCGCTGTTATTAATTCTAGTGCTTCTTTGAAAAGTCCTTTGAGGTCACAAAATTTAAAAGTTGTATTGTGCTTAGCTATATAATTTTTAACCTCTGCCCATATGAGCTCAATGGGATTGAGCTCGCAATGGTATGGAGGCAAACGGAGCACAGTTTTATTTTGACTTGCTGCCATTTCGTCAATGGCGTATTTTTGATATTCCGCCTTGTGATCCTTGACAATTCTTAATAATTGTACTTTCAGCATTGCTTCTTCAAAGTTGATATTTTTCGAGCGGAGCCAATTTTGAACATCAACTTTCCTTGAAGCCGTTGTTGGGACCTTCTCCATTCTTCGAGAATGATAAGGCGCATTATCCAACACAATTACTGCGTTTTCCTCTAAGTTCGGTAAAATTTTTGAAAACCACTGTTCAAACGATTCGCCATTCATTTCCTCGTGGTAATCTCCAGTTTTCTTAGACTCAAAGCACCACAGACCGTCAACAACAAATCCATCCTCACTGCCAATATGGCAGATAATGAGCCTTTTCCCTTTACCTGGAAATCGAAGTACTAACTGGTGTAGATTTATTTCAATAAGCGAACCTTTTTCAAATGTTTTCATCACATTCAGCGAAAAAACATTGAGACATGAGTATCAGATTGCTATAATTGGGATTATTTAGTCATATTGAAAGAAAGAATATTGAACGTCGTATGATTACTCAGCGCTTCACAATTTAATTTAAAGTTATAAACCTTTAAAAAATGAATGATCAGGAACCTGAAATACGCGCAAATATTAATATTAACAAATTATAACTTTATAAAGCTTAAAGTATGAATTAAAATGATTAGAAATATTAGGAACGGTACACAATATACAACTTAGTAACTTTTTTTAAGTTTATAATATTCGACATATTTTAAGATTATATTAAAAAATTATTGAAATATCGAAAACACATAAAAACATGGCTTAAAAAAGTTCTAACAAATGAAAATGACAATAAAACATCCACGCATTTTATCGAAAGTTCTAAAAGTTTTGTTACTTGTAATAAGTTTTATCTGCCCCCTGGAACTAATGATTAGAACCTTGTTCCCAAGGTTTGAAAAACATCCGATTGTTGTCTATTACTCGTATTTACCTGCTGGATTTTTTAATCCGGTGGACAGTCCATCTAGAAAGGCCCTCCTGGATGAAGTTACAGAATCATCAACCGATACTTTACTTGTAGTGTGTCCTGCGTTTACCCACGTTTCATCAAGGTAATAAATCTTCCTGTTTTGATTTCTATATTTCCCAATTTTTGTTAAATAATCCCTCCTCCATAGCACAATTTCTTCTCTATCCAGTAGTAAACTATTACTACCCCGTTTTTTCCATTTGAAATTTAAATGCTTCAGTAACGCATGGAAAGTTGATCGTTTGAAATTTGGCAACGTTGTATCTCCATTTACCTCCTGCAGTACTTTATCTATAGTGATGGTTTTTGTGGAACGCAAAATTTGAACATTTAGAAAACCTTCAAACATTCCGGAAATTTGAAATATTTCCAATTTGAAATATTGAAGAAATAACGAAAACCTCAACAACTTGTGAAGCTGCGAGTTTTGAAAACTTCGCAAATTTTGGATACCTATCATGACAACTATCACAGCCTGCTGTGGGATGCAAGTCTTGAAGCTCACTCAAGGGTTAGGTACTGTACCTTTAAAATCCAAAGGTCGATCAACCCCCAATTGGCAATCAAGCCCCAAAGTCCTAGCAACTTCAAGTTATATCGTGGTGAGTGACTCCAACATACACTGTTGTTTGTCATACTATGCAACTACATCACATTGTTGTGAAGGGCCACTTTGGGTCTATTTAATATCATTAACATGCAAAGAGAAGGTGATCGGACCAGTTGACCGAGGCGGTACCACCCGCTAGCTTTTCCCAGGGTGTCTTATAAATGTCCGTTCCCGTACCTAAGTTATGCAGTCGGTTATCTTCCAAAACAAAGAGATTAATGATGATGAATCTTTCGAGTACTAAGAATTCACTCCACTCTCGGAATGTCCGGATGGAGGGTGGACTCGGAGGAATAACATCGAAGATTAAATTTGTTTTTTACGAACATCTGCGGGATTAACAGCTGTTCATCACTACTTGCATTCCAATCGCCCCGCCATGCTTTTCTTGGCAGAGACAACAATTTTAGAGTCTGCACCGGCTAACCACCTTAGCTTCCCAAATTACGAGGTGCAGTCCAATCTGAGAAAGAACGAAGGAGTTGTGGCCTTTGTCCGCAGCAGTTTTTCCTTCTCCAGACATGTTTCTGTATAATCAGACCGGAAGGACATCTGTGGCTTCGCCTCATCCTCAAAACATCCCCCAAACTTATTTGCTGCCTTTATCACTCTCTCTAGGGCCATAACTGGGATGACCTACTTGAATACCTCGCCGTCAAGATCGACTTCCTGAACATCAATCACCCCGCTTCCGAGGTAGTTCTCTTCAGTGATTTCAATGCCAATAATGAGCTTAGGTTGGACTCAAACGAGACCGATGCAGCAGGTCCTGCAGTTGATGCGTTCGCTCTTATTCAAGGGCAGACCCAGCTGGTGACGAGCCCTACCTTCGTACATCCAGAACTGGCCGATACGACCGCTCCTTTGCCCCGAGGGTGCCGAGATTGTGGAACAAACCACAAGAAGAAGCTTTTTCCAGTTCTACTAACCTTACGGACTAACAAATTTTGTTTGGGATCATCATAGCAGCCGCGGTGTCTCGGCATTTAGGCTTCTGCCTGCGCGGCTGCTTCGCTATAAAAAAAAACATCAATTCGTCTGATTCGGGACATCAACACCAAATGTCTGTTTCTATATCACTTCCAAGCTCTAGTTTATCTCAGGAGAATGTATTCTCGCCTTCAAACAAAGGCTAATCTAGTCGTCTCAAAAATCCGACTTCTATCTGATATATAGACTGTGGAGAAAATTAGTTTTCCCAAGCGTTCCGTGCCGTACTGGAATATTTAATTTCTTAGCTCAAAGGAGCATCAAGCAAATCTTTGACACCTAATGCATTTCGAAATCTTTATTCTATTCCATTTCATTCTGTTAATGAAAATTTTAATTGCATCATGCTGGAAGGATGAAATCGGTACCTAAGCACGGCATACACAATACTACACAGCAACACAACTCCAAAAGAAATGGCGGTTAGAAAGTCAGCATCCTTCTTTATATGGGAGAGGCAAATGGTGAGAGCGATATTAAGATAGGGTGCGCTAGGACCCAGCCTCGACTTAGATCAATAGATTAATGCAGGAGCATCTAGCTTCTAGCACAATCAGATGATTGGCACTTTTTTATACTCCAACTACCATAGAGGCCTGAGGCCTAAACACCCATGGGGTACCGTGGTGCCATGAGGGAAAACAGAGGAAATGGAGGACGCCACAAAGACTCTGGCAAGGGAACACGTGTGCATGCAGCATGCACACATTCTGGCCCCGCCTACGAGACCCGCCGTGTTTCTCTTGGGACAGGATTCGAACCCGCGCAGCGCAAAGCGACTGATCAGCAGACCGAAGAGCGGCCACTGCCGCTACCTTTCATTCGGAAGCAAAAGTTTTATGGCTTCCAAGATTGAATTTGAGTAATTTTCGTGTTAGAAAACCCCGCTTACTCTGATCCTCATTTGAATAATTATTATAGTACCTCCTATATGAACAAATAGAGTCCTAGTTTATCTGCCCTATCTTGTAGCTAAGACCGCAAGTTGTCATCGCTTCCAACAGTTAAGTCCTTGAGATAAACTTTCGTAACGCATCGCAGAAGTACAACTGAGGCAACTTCACGTAGACTTCACCTTATTTCAAGGATTAAGTGTGCAGTCGTACATAATTGAGCAGATCTGCGTATCAGAAACTTTGTAGTTATATTTGCCAGAATCCCATTTTTCAGTAAACAGAGTAGCAGAGTTTAGAGTTTTCTCGTAAGTTATTTACATTTATGTTTCTATATATGAATTTATACATACAAAATGCGCTGGAACTTCGATATCCTCAGATGCAGTCGTGGAAATGCGACTTGACGGGAAATTCCCAGGTTTTGCAGTCGTACGAACTTGAAGCTCTAAGTAGTTACATTTATAAATGCAGTTGCAAGTTGAGTTGGCCGTTATCGTTATTTTATATTCATGACATCTGATATCATTGCCTTTTGATAATAATAATAATAATATACTAAGTGACATATAAATCCGAACACCCAGTTTAAATGGTTTTATTTTAATAAAAGTTGGTGAATGTATTTATCTTACTGTAAATAACAAGTGAAAAAATTTTCAGCCTTATCAGTTGGACATTCCGGTTTTTATACTGCTTTTTTTTAATTCGCTAACGCTCTAAAAATGAATATTTCAGCCGCAGTAAAGAATCAACGTTGGCGGATTTTGGCTCTTGACATCCTTCACGATCGGTTACGATGCCTAGAGTACGGAGACCTGTACGATTTCGTCAACTTAGTGAGTTTGATAGGGGCCGTATAGTGGGACTTCGGGAAGCTGGACTTTCTTTTCGGGCAATTGCAGTTAGAGTGCAAAGAAGTGTAGACACTGTGGTTAGGTGTTGTCAGGTATGGCTTCGAGAAGGCCGTACGCAAAGAGCAAGGGGCACTGGACGCCGCCGTAGAACAACAGACCGTGAAGATCGCCGCCTAAGATTATTGCCTTGAGGGACCGTTTCTCCACTACCAGGTCCATTGCAAATGAATGGTTTGCAGAACACGGAAGACCTATTGGCATGCGAAGTGTTTACTGACGAATGAGAAGTTTTGGCTTGTTTTCATACCGGCCACACTGGGTCCTCCCTTTAACTCGAGAACACCGACGTAATCGCCTTGAGTGGTGCAGACAACGGTCACTCTGGGATCAGGAGTGCAACAGTATTGTCTTTAGTGACGAGTCTCGATTTTGTTTAGGCACGCACGATGGTCGTGCCAGTGTTAGAAGGCGACGTGGTGAAAGGAGGAATACACAGTTTTTTGTTGAAAGACATGTTCATCACACTGTTGGAGTTATGGTTTGGGGTGCTATAGCTTATGGTTCCAGGTCACCTTTAATCTTCATCAGAGGTAACATGAACGCGCAGCGTTATATCCACGAAGTTCTAGAACCCCATCTTTTACCCTATCTTGACACCCTGGCAGATCCAACTTTCCAACAAGATAATGCCCGACCACATGTTGCAAGAGTCACAATAGACTTCTTTCAACATAATGATGTCACATTGTTACCATGGCCACCAAGATCTCCCGACTTATCCCCAATTGAGCACGTGTGGGATATGATGGGTAGGAGATTGCTCAATTTGCAACGTCCTCCTCAGACTCTAGAAGCACTTCGAGAGGAGTTGGTAGTTGCCTGGAATGAGATACCACAGGAGGACATTGACCACCTGATCAGAAGCATGCCTAGGCGCGTTGGAGAATGCGTAGCACATCAGGGTGTATCCACACATTATTAAAGGTCAAGGGCCTTTAAAGCAGTGCAATCGTTTTGAAATTTTTATCATTTACTTATTATGCTTCATTAAGTACTTATACAGAATTTTATTAAAATAAAACCATTTAAACTGGGTGTTCGGATTTATATGTCACTTAGTATAGTAATAATAATAGTAATAATAATAGTAACAATAATAGTAATAATAATGGTAATAATGTTTATTGGAGTATTAATACATAATAGAATCAGAATACGAGGAAATAATATAACACAAACAAAAATAATACTTCAAACGACTGGGGATTGGCATAGCCATTTTTCACCCCCGCCTGAATAGCTAAGGTAAATTCATTAAGTGCATTACTATATCCTGCTAGGACATATCATATACATTACATAAAACACATGTTGCTGACTATAATAATGCTAACAAAACTTCAAAATATAATAATAATAATGAGCTCTATTCAACCACCTGTAGATTCATTAAATGGTAACTGTACTAGCATTCTGTTGAATTCTCTTTTGAAGCTGTGAACAGACGTTAGTTTAAAAAAAATTGGGTAATCATTTAGTATACTGGGAGCTAGCTATGCAATAGAAACATTTTTTAAATTTTGAGGTAGTGTGGGCTGGTATATTATAACAATATTCATTACGGAGAAACAGTTGATGGAGTGAATATCTTTTCTCTGTGTCAAAAAGATATTTCGGAGATTTATATTTTAAAACCCTAAATAGTAGAACAACACGGAGAAGTAACGAGCGATATTTGAACTTTTCCCTTACATAATACCCAGTAATGTGTTCGCGTCTGTTTATCTCATTGAAACAGAAGCTACAATGGTTTTGTAAATCTTGAATTTTTTGTTGCATTTCCTCAGTGAGAAATGGGTAATTAAAATACAGAACTACAGCAATCTAAATGTGTGAGGATTAATGCATTAACAAGTTTTAGTTTCACTTGTTAATATATACCTATATCTCCATAACGATTTGTATTTATAATAACATGCTCTGACATTATTTATAATATGGCTTGCAAAACCTAAACCTAAAGTACTATTCTCAAATGTTTGGTTTCTTCAACAAATCCCATGTTAATACCTTCTAAAGATATGTTCGTATTTATTACTTGTTTGCACTTCAGAATATCTAGTCTAGAACCAACACAACATACTTTGGTTTTCAAGGGATTGAGCTTCAAACAATGATTTTTTGAGTACTGTTCAATTATGTCTAACTTTTTATTAAGCTCTAATATTAAAGAATTTACATCGGTTGGTTGATATGGTTTGTAAACTTGTACATCATCTGCATACAAATGTACATTCCAGTCAGATGATATACGTTTTATCAAATCTGCGATATAAAAAGTAAATAAAATAGGGCCTAAAACGCTTGCTTGTGGAACACCAGAATTCAAAGCTCGTTATGTAGACACTTTACCACCCAATTTTACACATTGAGATCCATCAAACATGTAATTACTGAACCACAGCATGGCATTTCCGGTCAAACCATGATGATGCAGTTTTTCACACAAAACTCCATGATTCACCATGTCAAATGCCTTGCTGAAGTCTTAGACGACTAGTAGCGTTATCATGCCATCGTCTATATATCACTAGACATTTTAATGAGCGCTGTAGATGTATTATGTAATTTCCTAAACTCAGATTGGGAGTCAGGCAACACTTTGTTGAGTTCTAGATACTCGCGAAGTTCATCATCTGGAATTTTCTATAATAGTTTGGACATTGAAGGTAAAGCACTTATTGGTCTGAGGTCCTTTAAATTGATGGCGTTATTAACTTTTGCAAGTGGTGTTATGACTGCCTTTTTCCCCTGTACTCAGTGGTTGGTTGATAATACTGGTTAGCTGATATCTACCAAAAGAGAACACGTTCCTCAACATTGTTAAACAAGTGGTACCATTAGTTGTTTTATATTTCATCAAGGCACCACGAACTTTTGATAGCTGAAAGCAAATATTATGGTTTCTGTGATAACTCATTGGAGTTGATAAGTAGCTTCCTCACAAATAGGTCTCATAGGGTCGTTATTGATACCGACTATTCGCCTGAACATTTGATTTCCTCAGGAGTACCACGAGGCTCAGTACTCGTACCGCTTGTGTTTCTATTGCATATTTCCGATTTTAACAAAATTATAAAGTACTGCAATATTCATTTTTTTGCAGACAATTCACAACTATATTCTAGTTTCGATCACAGTAATATAAATATTGCTGAATTTCAGATGTCCGAAGATTTAAAATCTATTGAAGTTCAGGATATAGGAGGTGTTGATGGACCTCTGGATCTTAAGTTTATGTTATGCACATCAGCACGAATTGTAGTCCTTTCAAATAAGTAGGTGGGAGACTTCTAGTCTAATCATATTAGCAAATTTCCCCGAAATAATTGTAAAGTCTGGTCTTATTGGTGGAAGTTGTTCACGGGGGTATTTAGAGCTTGGACGCATAAAATGGGTACACCAATTTTTGTCCGAGAGCTTTTTATTTGACAACACACTATGAGAAAACATGTTGACAGGAACGAAAAAACTTTTCATATATTCAAACATTTCGTATTGGTGAGTAATTGGACAAATGCGCTACGATATTCGGAAAACATACGTTACTACAGTATATTCAGATAAGAGATAGACCGGACATAAACAAGACCACGTGATCATCGAACGCTGTAACATTCGGCAGGGACGTATTAAGAGTCACGCAGTACATATTTTAGATAGTAGATGCTGCTTTGCGTAACTTTGTAGTAAATTAGCACAATTCGATGTGTATACGATTGGTGATGGATATAGGATCATGTGGGGGTGGGGTAAGAAATATATAATGATGTAAATATACATAAGGGTTTCAAAATTTTCGCTTCGGATGCCGCCTGATGTTTGGTGAAATACAGTCGAATATAATCTCAAAATGGCGTTTAAATTAGCCTAAATTAAAAATAATCGTATATCTCTTAAAATTTCTTTTAGAATATTGATGCACACGACATACGTAACACGTCTGAACCTGAATGTGACTCTGCCTTGGTACGACTGCTCTGCCGCTCGGCATACGCATTTAATTGCGAATTTACCAATGAGGGCTCCTGTTTTACGTCGAGACGGCGGCGTTAGTGTGAAAATCACCCGAACCTTTTGTTTACATCCGGTCTATCTCTTATCTGAATATACTTTATACACATTTTAAAACAAAGCGGATGTGTTTATCATCTTTTGCTGCGAATCACTCACAAATACGAATGTTTGAATTTGTCTGGAAGAAAAAACGTAATCCATCCTTTTTTGCATAAAAATAACATTTATTTTCCAGAATGGTTTGCGATTAATATCGGCAAGGTAGATACGTGTATTTTTCTATTAAATGCCCTTTGGACGAACTCTGTATATTGCTCAATAAACTAGTAGTGATGGCCAGAAGACAGGTGTTTTTGGGATAAACAATTAGGAATTCTGAAAAACTACCTGACCAATCTACTCCAATTTTGTTGGGGTTATTCAGAAGTTCGAACCCTAGGAATTTGAGGAATTTCAAGTATTTGCGAGATATCATCGTCACATTACCAACCATAAATACCTAAAAATCTTATATAAAGAGTTTTTCCTCAAACACACGTTTTCTCATTCTTTGCTGTTGTATAAAAGGTTTCCCACAAAAATTGATGTGCCTTTTTTATGCGTCCATGTTTTAAATACCCTCTTAATCAACTTGCTGCAATAAAACCAAACTTTATTTTTTAATTATTTCGCAAATCAGGGGAATTTTCGTTTAGTATGATTAGACTATTCAGCAAAATAATTCGATGAAAAAGGCACAGCGTGTGTAAAGTTCTTCTGTTATACATATAAAGACATCCAACGCCATTCAGTTTGTGAGATATTTCTTTACGTTTTTTATTCCATAAATAAAACAAAAGCATGAGTTCTGAATAATTTGGAATTTGCGTTTATAGATATTTGTGAGACAAGGGTCATATAGGACGTCCAGATTGTTGAAACTGATACGGGAAAAATGCCTATTTCCGTACAATAACTTCAAGGGGTAATAGGGTTTTTGAGCAAGGGTGTTAGCATGTTTCTCTAGTCGGAAGTCGCTATCAAAGATCACACCAAGGGTTTTAGCCTCAGGTGCTGGATTTAATACCTCATTATTTACACTGATCATCGAATTAGTAGCAGCAGCTTTTCCTTGATGTATACCGTTACTGTAGACTTGTTGGTGTCAATTTTCAAACAGTGACCATTGGCCTTTTTTACAAATGTCTCTAGTTTAACATTACTTACCATGCATGCATCATTTAGTGCTTTTCATGGAAAGCTACAGTAAATTTTCAGAACTTTTAGGATTTGGGGGCAGTCACTGTTTAAAGAAGCTTTTACACAAACGCACTGAAAATACGTTCAACTCATAGGCATTCTCCAAATCAATGCGGATACAAGATGGAACCCGTGGCTAGGTATTTTTGAGCAAATATGGAAATACAATTCGGAAAATTGGAACCAAAGCACCAAAAATTCGCACAGTTCGTTTTGTCGACGTCGATGCGACGGATTGAATGTACAGTATGACAGCAACAGCTGGCCTTACATAAATTAAATATCTAAAACTTACCCTGTAGTCGCATCTCTGATTGATTGCTGAGTTGATCAACAATCGGATACTGCCGGCATCCTGGCTATGTTCCCAGACACCTACAAAGCAGAATCTTTATGATTACACTGTTTATCCTTTGTCCTATTATGTAATCCAAATACAACCTTCCTAATGCCTCATCTTGATTCAACTCTAATTCCTCTGATACAAACTCAACACAGAGATCCCAACCTCAACCCAACTTGAACTTTTGTTTACACAGAGGGTGGTTTTTGAATGCGTTTTAATAAGTATTACGTGTACGCAATATTTACCTTGTGAATAATTTCCATACCTCAGATCCAATGTTAATATCAGTTTTTTGATGCATATTCTCCATTTTCTATTGTGTAGACCTGTACCTTAATAATATACCTAATAACGTAATTCAGTGGTCGCCAACCCGTCGATCGCGAGCTACCAACGGTAGCTGGCAAAGGCAATTCTGGTGGATCGCAGCATATTTTAAAAAGGTGTAAAAACCGTAGAAGCTTCGGTAATTTTATAAATTCTCATAATAAACACAAACAGCGGAAACACTACGCTGAGCGATCTGATCGAGAACGATCTCGATTACTTTGAACGGAAAGAATAATAATAAACGGCACAGCGGTTGGGTTAGAGTTGGCCTACAATTAAAAACATTATGAGCAGAAGTAAGAAGATGAAGACATACCATTTCCATTCGGAATAGGAAGAACAATATTTTACAGACTTTAAAGGTAAAAAGGTATGTTTCTTATGTAATACACCCCAAGGAAATGTCGAGAGGCACTATAAAACTGTACATTCGAATTTTGAAAAGTCATTCCCGTTCCGTTCTGCAACCAGAAGGGAAAAACTCGAACAATTAATAAATCAGTTGACTGGACAACAGACAATGCTCTTAAAAACAATCGCCAAAAGTAGGGCTACAACTGAAGCATCAAACCGGGTGTCCCAGATAATTACACAAAAGAAGAAGAGGGGGAAATGATAAAACAGCCGTTTTCAGAAGATTCACTATTTGCCAACTTTAGAAATAAAGACCAGATAGTGTCTGCTATAAAATATATGCAACTTTCTGCTAATACAGTGATGAGACGGGTAGAAGTAATGAGCAATGATATAGTTTTATAGTTAAGAAATGATTTCGATAACTGTGCTTATTTTTCACTGCAGCTTTTACGATTGAAGAAGATCTTTCGAAGTTTATTCCACTAAAAGGACAGACTACTGGGCAGGACTCGTTTTATTCATTTAAAAATATTATTTCTTCTGAGAAAATTTCAATATCGAAAACGGTAGGCTTGACAACCGATGGCACTCCACCTATGGTGGCTCGTGATAAGGGTCTCGTGGGGTTATGTCGTGAAGATGAAAGTTTTCCGCAATTTCTCTGTTACCACTGCATTATCCATCAGCAAGCATTATGTGAGCATTTTCTAAAACCAAACAACGTTATGAAATTGGTAGTAAAAATTGTAAACAAGCTCAAGCGTTACAAAGGAGATTATTCAAAACATTGTTCGATGAAATTGACTGTCAATTCGGGGAACTACTTCTTCACTCTGAAGTCCTATGGTTAAATATGGGACAAGTGCTAAAACGTTTTAATGATATCATGTCTGCCATAGTTCAATTTTTCAAACAACGTGATGAACCGATTCCGGAACTGGAAAATTCAATCTACAGTATATTCAGATAAGAGATAGACCGGACATAAACAAGACCACGTGATTATCGAACGCTTGTAACATTCGGCAGGGACGTATTAAGAGTCACGCAGTACATATTTTAGATAGTAGATGCTGCTTTTCGTAACTTTGTAGTAAATTAGCACAATTCGATGTGTATACGATTGGTGATGGATATAGGATTATGTGGGGGTGGGGTAAGAAATATATAATGATGTAAATATACATAAGGGTTTCAAAATTTTCGCTTCGATTTCCAGCTTCGGATGCCACCTGATGTTTGGTGAAATACAGTCGAATATAATCTCAAAATGGCGTTTAAATTAGCCTAAATTAAAAATAATCGTATATCTCTTAAAATTGCTTTTAGAATATTGATTAGTATATTTTTTGATTTCTAGGTAAATATGTAACAAAATTAAAACGTTCAAAACGTAAAAAAATGTGCATGGTTGAACATTGTCAGAAAGTAGATTCTTGAATAGGTTTTGCCAAAATGGGTTCAAAAATGTCAATAATTAATTAAAAAATACAGTAGCTTATAATTACTTATAACTTACCGAAGTTGATGAACGACATCTTTTATTGGAAAGATGAGCTTGATGAGCTTTCATCATCGCTACTGCCTGAAGCACCAACGTCAATAATGAATGGCTCGACTTGTTCCTCTAAAATATTGTCCAGTTCCCACATTCTCTTTTCAACTTTGTCTTTCACGTGCTTAATACAGTTTTCCCATTTTTGCGCTGTTAATAATTCTAGTGCTTCTCTGAAAAGTCCTTTGAGGTCACAAAATTTAAAAGTTGTATTGTGCTTAGCTATATAATTTTTAACCTCTGCCCATATGAGCTCAATGGGATTGAGCTCGCAATGGTATGGAGGTAAACGGAGCACAGTTTTATTTTGACTTGCTGCCACTTCGTCAATGGCGTATTTTTGATATTCCGCCTTGTGATCCTTGACAATTCTTAATAATTGTACTTTCAGCATTGCTTCTTCAAAGTTGATATTTTTCGAGCGGAGCCAATTTTGAACATCAACTTTTCTTGAAGCCGTTGTTGGGACCTTCTCCATTCTTCGAGAATGATAAGGCGCATTATCCAACACAATTACTGCGTTTTCCTCTAAGTTCGGTAAAATTTTTGAAAACCACTGTTCAAACGATTCGCCATTCATTTCCTCGTGGTAATCTCCAGTTTTCTTAGACTCAAAGCACCACAGACCGTCAACTACAAATCCATCCTCACTGCCAATATGGCAGATAATGAGCCTTTTCCCTTTACCTGTAAATCGAAGTACTAACTGGTGTAGATTTATTTCAATAAGCGAACCTTTTTCAAATGTTTTCATCACATTCAGCGAAAAAACATTGAGACATGAGTATCAGATTGCTATAATTGGGATTATTTAGTCATATTGAAAGAAAGAATATTGAACGTCGTATGATTACTCAGCGCTTCACAATTTAATTTAAAGTTATAAACCTTTAAAAATGAATGATCAGGAACCTGAAATACGCGCAAATATTAATATTAACAAATTATAACTTTATAAAGCTTAAAGTATGAATTAAAATGATTAGAAATATTAGGAACGGTACACAATATAAAACTTAGTAACTTTTTTTAAGTTTATAATATTCGACATATTTTAAGATTATATTAAAAATTATTGAAATATCGAAAACACATAAAAACATGGCTTAAAAAGTTCTAACAAATGAAAATGACAATAAAACATCCACGCATTTTATCGAAAGTTATAAAAGTTTTGTTACTTGTAATATGTTTTATCTGCCCCCTGGAATTAATGTTTAGAACCTTGTTCCCAAGGTTTGAAAAACATCCGATTGTTGTCTATTACTCGTATTTACCTGCTGGATTTTTTAATCCGGTGGACAGTCCATCTAGAAAGGCCCTCCTGGATGAAGTTACAGAATCATCAACCCATACTTTACTTGTAGTGTGTCCTGCGTTTACCCACGTTTCATCAGGGTAATAAATCTTCCTGTTTTGATTTCTATATTTCCCAATTTTTGTTAAATAATCCCTCCTCCATAGCACAATTTCTTCTCTATCCAGTAGTAAACTATTACGACCCCGTTTTTTCCATTTGAAATTTAAATGCTTCAGTAACGCATGGAAAGTTGATCGTTTGAAATTTGGCAACGTTGTATCTCCATTTACCTCCTGCAGTACTTTATCTATAGTAGATATTTCATTCCTAAAGAAGAATTCATGCACTTTCCTCCTACTCGCATGCTTATCAGCTTCATCCAATGATTTAACAATACTTTTGCGATGTTTACTGGTCATTGGCTCAGAAAAGGTGTGATTTTTTTTGTATTGTCTTAACACATTAAACACTGATGCGCGACACACCCCAACTTTGTGAGAAACCTTCACAACAATTTCTTTGATGGTTGATGCCTCGTTCTCCTCGCGCTCGATCTTATATATATTCAAAATGACCTCCTTCATTTCTGCACTCAGGTGTCTTTTTTTAGAGCGTTTCCTAGGTGGACTACAGGAGTTTACAGCTTCATCGGCAGTATCTGTACTACTGGGCATTTTGCGCAAGCAGTTGATAACAATAACAATCAATAAAAAGGTATAACAGTAACAACGACAAACTCAACAACTTAATAAGATAACAAACGAAAACGTCCAAAGAAATATCAAATTGCAATGATGCACACGACATACGTAACACGTCTGAACCTGAATGTGACTCTGCCTTGATACGACTGCTCTGCCGCTCGGCATAGGCATTTTATTGCGAATTGACCAATGAGGGCTCCTGTTTTACGTCGAGACGGCGGCGTTAGCGTGAAAATCACCCGAACCTTTTGTTTACATCCGGTCTATCTCTTATCTGAATATACTGTAGCTTAAAGATTTTAGGTTTCTTGTGAATATTACAGAAAAATTAAATGAACTCAATTTGCAGCTTCAGGGGAGAGACAAAGAACTAGCAGAAGTGATTTCTGATATAAAAGCGTTTATCAAAAAGCTAATCGATGGCCAGACCAGGCATTATGCTGTTCTTTTGATAACGTACGTGTACAAAATTTCAAATGTGATTTACTAACGAGCATTTGCTAGCAGAATATTTTTTTATAGGCAAAAAGCTGCCGTCTAGTATTAAAAACGGTAACGCGTAACTTGAGCGCTGCCCGATCGATAGTTTGTTCAGGTTTAATCATGGCATCAACAAGTGGACACGGTCAATCGAAACGAGCGTGTAAGCAGTGTAAGTACAGTGGTACAGTACGTGACTCCACCTTCAAAAAAGCCAAGAGGACGTCCAGGCAAAGTAGCTGTGCCTCCTCAAGAGCGGCAAACCCTTTGGAGCTTTGCATTTACCGGAAGCACTCGATGTTCCTTCAGATCCTCGATGTAGAAATGCAGGTTTAACTCACAGATCTCGAATTAGGTGTACAGTTTGCAAAATATTTCTATGTGTAAGCAAATAAAGAAATTGTTTCAAAGAATTTCATAATTAAAATTAATTGAAGTTCACTTTTCTTGTATAGCCTGTTAAAAATGTGTGTTGATTTTTTCAGTAAAATTTAAAATAAATGTCTATTTAAATTATTTATATGGAACACTTTTTCTGTTGGGTTCGCGAGTCCATTTGTGTACTTTTTTTATTGTCTTCATATAATACTTACGTCCTAATACAAAAAGTATCTGGCCTTCAGTAAGTTAAGATAAATATTCAGTTTGATGTCGTGTTGCCTTGAAAATGAAAGCGCTATTTAGTTCAACCTATCTATGTGAATCTTCTTTTTCAAATATGAAGTTTATTATAAAGGAATACCGCAATGTACTTACAGATGAACATTTGGATAATTGTATTCGAACGGCGGTATCAAATTATACTCCAAACATTAAAAAAATTGTCAGTGAGTCTGACTGTAAGGCTTCTTATTAAATACGGATTTTTTATCTGGACATGTTTTTATTTAAAATAGTGCGTTGCTTTTCTTATCTTTAGTTACCTTTATTAGATCGTATGTGACATGCCATTGTAGCTGACGAAAAATTTTGTTTATTTTTCAAAAACCTGGGATTGGTAGGAATGGATGTAGTTATGTATTAGTTATTAGTTCATTAGTATTATTAAAATAAACACATGTTGCATACAACTGTGTATAATCTCATTTATTTTGTCTTACACTGCTTACGACTAGGTAGCTCAATGTTCATTCCAAAATTATCAAAGTAGCTCAACACACTCAAAAGGTTGGCGATCATTGACTTAAATGGTTGATGGCTCTAGTAACACTGTCTCTTATAAATCATTATCTTGCTTTCAGAATGTTACTTACAGGCTTTTGCATATTGTTTCAAATCACAACCTCACAATTACATTGAGGAATAACAGCATCTGTCATTTTCCAAAAATCACCTTAAATTGATGGATTTGTCTATCATGTGGTTTCTTCAACACTATCGAGACAGGTCATAATGTACATAAGACTTTTTCTTGGAACGGTTCATATAAATACTTGCCCTAATAACTTTAGTGAAAAGTCAATTTCAGTAATTTAGACCCATATTTTGAGATTGGAATGCGAGAGATTTGCGAACATTCCATTTTCTCAAAACTGCTTCTTTCCTTTTTTTAACATCACTGCTTTATCAGTACATTGAATTTTTCACTGCAGATACGCATTGGTGCGTTAGTCTTAAAAAATTCCCATTGATGAAAAGTATGATCAAATCCCGCCATCACGTGTTTTTTAATGATAATCGGTTTTACAATAAATACAGGTTCTGCATTTCCAGGTATGGATGAAATGTGAGAATAATGATTTTCTCCACTCATACAGTCACTCTCGCATTTTACGTTTAACGCCTCTTTCAGGGGGTGGAAATTCAAATGGAATAATCGCTGACTATACGAATTTACCGCTTTAGGGCGTTAATTGTTTGAAACTTCTACCTCATTTTTGCGTCCAGTAGTAATAGCATGTCCTGTTTTAAGATGAACAAGTGAGTAATAAGCATGAAAAGTAATAAACTTTTAGAATTTAATTGGAAAGCCTGAAAAAAAAAACAAGCCACCTCTGCGAGTCGAACCTACGACCCCCTGTTTGGATCATCCAGCTACGATGAGCTTTGGCAATCTATATCCAATACGTTAGGGAATGTACAGTATTCTGAACTGCCCAAGGTTGAGTTCATTCATCATTTATCCAACAAGTACCACGACAAACTTAAGGAGAAGGTAGGAACGAACCTTTTCATCTGTGGTCTTAAGCTGCAGGTACAAATAAGGTTATACTTTGTTCATTTTTTCTATAAAATACTTCTAGATAGTTGCTTTATCATATACAAATGCAATGTAGTTAAAATATATTAAGGAACCATGATCAAATAAGGACTATTTTGGGATTTATAAGCTTCTGATATTTTTTCCTCAACTTTGACCATCTGTGGTGAAACAAAAATGTACTGGGCTATAACTGCATTATATTGAATAAAAATATTGCTCATTGAATACAGATTTCAGAAAGGCACGACACGTACTATTTGGAATAGAAAAAAGATAGCTGCTTTTGTAAGTGCCTGACACACACTACAATGTAATTATTGTATTTAAGTTCAAGTTGCACTGGTTACCGATCGGTGACATGCTAAATAATACAAAGCTACATTACTACCCAACTAACAATTATCACTCCTATTAGAGTTGCAAGAATGATTATTCAGTATTCCTTACACAGCATTGTATACTGTAAGAACATTGGCAAAACCCTCTTAGAACAGCTATACAAGCGGAATGGGCACACCTAATAGGACACTTCAGTCATTTAAGAGGTTGTATAAGGGCTGCAGGTAACATTTATACAACAAAAGTGTAAGCCCCTTGCAGCCGCTATAGGACATTTGCGTCAGTGCAACATTCAGTTTTTGTCAACTATACAACTATTCTGTTACGTGATTCTACTTTATTGCAACCAAACTACTTCTTATGTATTGTATAGACGAAGTGAAGAATATATAACTAACATACTACAGTCATCTTGTTTACTTACATATCAGCCATTGTGAATTTCATACACAGGTATATGATAAACTTCTACACTGTGATATAGGGCTATTGAATTACTTGCGCAGCAAATTTTATTGTGATTATCGTGTAAAGTAGTTACGCAATCTCTACGGGCTTCGTATTTGATTCATATTTTGATAATGATCAAAAGTATGTGCAGATTTTTAAGATGGGAAACTGAACTTATCTGCGTTAAATCTTCCACGAATCCTTTATATAGACACAATTAAACTAATGTTTATCACTTTATATCTGTAATTTCGAACTGAAACATAATTATTTAATATTAAATAGAGAAATACATGTTTGCTCAGTATGGCGGTTGGTTGTGTATAATCATGGCATCGTCCATGTTGTCTTTAGTTTATTAGAATATTTTGGTGTTGCCTGCAGGTGTTATACAACAATTTGACAAATGTCTGAAATGAAATACCGACAGAGTCGAATGATTTACCCAGAATTTGTACCAGATCTATATCTTCTGTTTGAACAGTTGATAAAGCCTTTTGAACCAATATGCATGCGTTGTTTGTCTTAAAACGTTGGTTATGGCATTTTAACAAAAATATGACAGCAGAAAGTTAGGTTATAGTGAAGTTGTATACCAACGTATTTAGCATATGTACAGCCTTTAACAGTTACTAAACAACAGTTGTTGTATAAGTGCTTCCGCTGGGAGCAATTTGTTGGCTAGTGTAGTAAATTGCACAGCAAAGGTTCCGGTTTGTTTTATAAACGTAACCAGGGATGCCACAACACAACCATTTTGACTAACGTGCAAATATGCCGTATACAATAGTTGTATAAACGTTTATGCAACAGTTAAAAATTTGCCCCATAAGGTGTTGTATAACTATCCTATAAGAATATTTTAAACACCTCATTTTAGAGCAAATATGTTGCAGAAAGCAAATTTACATTCCACACAACATTAAGCCAGCATTTTGGTGTTCAGGCAACAACAATAGAAAGCTCTTATGGCTGAACGGTTGTTTTACCAAAAGCTTATAACACTACTTTGCTAGTTGGGTATTACCTGCTCCCGATATGATTTTATGAAAGTTAAGGAAACAATATCTCAAGGTTATAAATTCCAAAACAGTCCTTATTGTATCATTGTTCCTCAATATCTTTTAACTGCATTGCATTTGTATATGATAAAGCAACTATCTAGAAGTATTTTATAGAAAAAATGAACAAAGTATAACCTTATTTGTACATGTAGCTAAAGACCACAGATGAAAAGGTTCGTTTTTTAAAATTATGAAAGAATTCAGTATCTCAAAAACGGTGACACTTTTATATAGGTATGTTTTTGTGATTTGTCCAAAGCCTACCTTCTCCTTAAGTTTGACGTGGTGCTTATTGGACACCCTGTATAGTAGAAACTCTATCTCTAGCTAGTTGACCTGCTCGTTCATTACAAGTTATGCCCGTGTGAGCATTACTTTTGAATACGGGGGTCGTGAGTTTGAATCCCACCTGTGGTCCAATTTTCTTTTTTTTTTTTCAATTTGTCCACCCTGTATCTGCAACAATGTACTTATCTGGAATATCTATCGCATCGACGCTTTTCAGCCATATTTCTAGCTCAAATTAACGTGTCTATCATTTCCATAGATCTGGCATCGGTAAAGTATAACCTGACATGAAATGGGGGTAGGTGGCTAGACATGTTACACCCTAGAGGAATACCATTCGAATTAATTTGACAAATTGACATACAATGGAGCAAAAAGGCAGGTATGTTCATTTTTCTAATGGAAAAAATGATATCCTTCCAAAGATTTATCGATATGCTTGATTAAATGTCCTGGTAGCGTGAAAAGGGTGCTCTGCTGAACCAGATAGAAGGATAATTAAAGATCTGGGTGGAAACGATGAGTGTAATCCGTTCTTTCTCTGGAAGGGATTGGAAACACACGAGGTTATTGGACGTCAAACATTGTAACTTCTCGATATAACATGATGTCTTTTATTCCTTATATACGGATGTCAGATAGAAGTTTAATCGGGAAAGCCTGTTTTGTATCGAAAGCAACAATGCGAGGATTCTTGAAAGGCTTATTACCCCAGGAGCCGATGATGCGACTATAGGTGGATGTAGAAAAATACAATAGACATATAGATTTGCGTTCGAACCTGAATATCAAGCTACGACGATTTCTGTAAGCAGGTTAAGTGGTGGTGCTGTATACAGTATGCAGTTTCTAAATAACTCCACAAGTCTAGACATGGAGCCTATATAACGTACAAGGACAAACTATGGCAGTGCTGTTCGTGATGTAAAAATGACCCTGAAGCTTTATGCCTGGAGTACCAGTGATGCTTTGACAGGGTTGCCATGTTGGGGGACCTTCCACCAAATTTGAGTGATTTAACTGCTGTTTGGAAGAGTAGCAGCTTAGGGATTTCTGTGATTGTTTCGGTAACATTCTGCCTGACCCATCTGACAAGGCTGTGCTTTGACAGACCTGCTATATGAACATTTCCTTTTCTAAGATTCAATCGCTTGAATGTGCAGGTATCTGTTTTTTGATAAAACTTATGAATGATAAGTATTAACAGAGTAGATCACAGCAGGGTTTTTTATGCCAGGCAACTCTGCTGTAAACTGTTCTCTTAGTATTTATCACTCATAAAAATTAAGTTTTACCAAAAAAAAAGCAGATACATGCAACTTCAAGCGGCCGGGTCTCGTACTATAACCTCAGATTCCCTGCGCATGCGCAGTAGTTGGTACTCGCTTCGATCACTGCGCCCTCAATCAGGCATCAAGTTTTTGGGTCGTTTTCTTCTCATTTTGTCGGTTCTCCGGGTATATAGGCTCCATGACTCTAGACTTAGCAATTTAAGTTTTTTAAAGTTCAATTAATAAAATCTCGCCCAGTTCCTTATTTCCTCTCAGATCGATTCTGCTCGAGAACTGATTAATTTGCGCGGGTTGGCTCATTACCTTTCCCTTAAAAATTAAGCACGCATTACGCTGGAAGTTACCGAAGTACGTTAATTACCAAAAACCGGAGAGCTTTCAATCTAGGGATCCCGCATATTTTTAAGACTTAATATGCCTATCCCCATACTCCTCACCTTTTTTCCGAATAGAGAACTTTTTTTCGCAATGGCCGATAACAAAGTACCGCTACTTTTTCCCAAATAATATCTATACAGAAACCAAGGTCATAATAGTCAAGATCACTCAAAAACTAGCACTTCATTATACTGTTTTCTCCATTTTAAGATCAAGTATATGCGTGTTGCTAAAAATTAGCCTTACTTATGAATATCTCTACATGCTCAGAAAAGTTTTTTCATTATATTAGCAGTTGCGAATTATGTAACTGTGAAATTGTTTTGGTGTTATTCAACTAATTTTTAACAGTAACCTTAGTAATATTTTGGGGCTTCTTAAATTCTAAGCGAAAATCAACAAACTTATCAAGTAGGATGATTTACAATGGTAATGAACTTTTGGAACCGAACGACATATTAAATGCTTTTGCGGATAACTTCTCCAAATACTACTCGTCTTCGTCAGCCACCGAAGAAACTGATGACTTTTTAATGAGCAATGAACAACCACTCAATATTACTAGATTTGAGGAGGATGAAGTTGTTTTAGCCTTGAAGCAAATAAAACCTAAGATGACTACCGGACCGGATAATGTACCAGCTTTTATTTTGCGTGACTGTGCCTCTGTGTTGGCGTGTCCTTTGACCGTTTTATTCAACTTGTGCCTTACCACCTGCACAATTCCAGAACTATGGAAGTTGTCTAAAGTATGTCCAATACACAAAAACGGCAGTAGGAATGATGTATCAAATTTTACACCTATATCAATATTGTGCAATTTTTCAGAAGCTCTAGAGATATTAATATATAACAGACTATATCATCATGTCAGCAGAAAAATATGTGTTCAACAACATGGTTTCATGAAAGGGCGCTCAACAGTATCAAATCTGATGAACTTCACACAGACCATAGCAGAAAACATTGACAGAGGATTACAAACAGATGTGGTCTACACAGACTTCTCCAAGGCTTTCGACAGAGTTGATCACAGGATGCTATTGCATAAGCTGAAATCTCATGGATTATCTGATACTTTAATACAACTATTTAAGTCCTACCTCACTGGAAGAAATCAATTTGTGATGTTTAATGGCATCAGATCGTCGAAGTATGTAGCCAATTCCGGAGTGCCACAAGGCAGTAACCTAGGGCCTTTATTGTTCGTCATATTTGTGAATGACATAGTCAATGCTGTTGGCGAGAATTGTTTACTTTACGCTGATGATCTGAAGATGTTTTGTCGTGTAGTTGATGAATCAGACTGTGATCAACTTTTAGAAAATCTGGTCAGGTTGGATGCTTGGTGCTCACAAAACAATCTGTCATTAAACATCAATAAATGTTACGTAATGTCTTACACTTTGAAGAAAAATCCTCTGTTATTTGACTATACCCTGTCAGGTAGCTCTATTCAGAGGACTTCAACTTTATGTGACTTAGGCGTGACATTTGACTCCCAACTAACATTCGTCAAACACATTGACAGCAAAATTTCCGAGGCAAACCGCATGTACGGCTTTATTGTAAGAAACTGCCGTGACTTCACTCAGAGTACCACCTTGAAGTTGCTGTATTATGTATATGTTAGGTCGAAGCTTGAGTATGCATTGCTAATTTGGAATCCGCATCATATTATTCATATAAGTAGGCTTGAATGTGTTCAAAGACGTTTCTTAAAATATTTGTCACTGAAAGTGGATGGCGTTTACCCGCCCATAGGTATACCTCATGATTCCTTACTTGAAAAACATCTAATCAGCAGTCTTGAAGCAAGGCGCACTTGCCAGTCAGTGATTTTTCTATTTAAGTTGATCAATAATGCTAGTGATGATTTAGCTTTATTGGGTCAGTTATCATTTAACGTACCTAGGCTGACATCCCGACAAAACGTTACGTTTTATCTACCTGCGGCACGGACAAATTATTTACACTATTCCCCTTTACATGTGATGTGTAGGAATTACAATTCTGCAAGTAACAGTATTGATATATTTAACTGCAGAATTGCAGACATAAAAAATACTATCAAGTAACCAGCATGTATCTTTTACACTTTGTAGTCTATTACTTATTACTTATTATTGTCTTTTATATCTGTGTTGTGTTCTGTGTTTCCTCACCCTGTAATTGGTATTTACTGTAGGGTGTTGTAATGAATAAAATGAAATAAAGTAAAAAAATAAAAATAAAATATGAGCATTCCAGGAGTAAAAAATAAAATATAGCTGAGTAGCATCGGGAGATCCTTAAACTTTACAGTTAATGTTATTCAAGATGTTTGCAGTGTAAATAATAAAGAGAAGACTCAAGACGAAGCCTTGCGGCCACCAGATAAAATGTCAATATTGTTATAATAAGATCCATTGACAGAAATCTCTTGTGAGCGGCTCGGGAAGTAGCTCTAGACCAAAAATATTGCGGCTTCACTAAAATCATAATATACTGAGTGACAAAAAAAGGTAAACACCTAAGCATGTTTATCCGAATTTAATAATTTTTGGCATATATGTTCAGTGTCCCTTACTAGGAGAATGATTACATTTTCAGCTTGATTCGTCAACTGATTGCAGGAGCTGGTTCAATAATGTGTTGACGATCCACTATTTCTTATACACCCCTTGACACGTGTGCTGATAAGGTGGTCGATATCCTGTTGGAGTATCTCATTCCAGGCTACTGCAACTTCGTGAGTAAGAGCTGCTAAAGTCTTTTTTATACTCCAACTACCACGAAGGCCTAAGGCCTAAACACAAACACATGGGTACCGCGGGGCTATATGGGGATACAGGGGAAAGGGGGAACGAACACATTCTGGCTCCGCCTACGAGATCCGCCGGGTGGTACCTCCGGGTTCGACAGTCAGAGATCGTCTACCATCTACGGACAATCACAACATCCATAGCCAAGATAAAAATTTCTCTTGGGACGGGATTCGAACCCGCGCAGCGCACGGCGAGTGATCAGAAGACAGAAGAGTCCACCACTGCTGCCTAAATGTGATTAGTATTTTGAACTGTTCTGTGGACTTACCAGCACCCACCCCAGATTCTCAACAAGTTACACGAAATTCAACATTTAACTGACACCGTAAATATACAAAAACTGAATGCTTCTTTATCACCAAACAATACACGCAGGCACGACAAGAACTTAAAAGAAAACCTGACCATCTCATCACTTGTTGTTCATGGCAAGATAAATCAATATGTAAAATATTCTTGAATTCTAATAAACATACGTATACTCTGGGCGCTGAAGAAAGACATTAAACGTAAACAGTGATCAGCACGTGAACAGATCCCTCGAAAGCATCCACGGATATACTCCAGTCACTTTAGGTCTAAACATCCTCGGCAGTGTATTTCTAGTGAATCCATAGACCCTTTTTCGTGTCATCTTGAGACTAGAAAAAGGATGACTGTTAAAATAAGTTACCTTGATCTTTCATGAGCTCCCAGTACAAAACATCATCGATATATTTTTGATGTAGGAACAACAAATTGGTTTAGAAAACATCCACTTTGAACCTAAATTGACTGGAGTAACATCGATCTACAGACAAATTCAAGGTCACTAGCAGTCGTCGGCGCTCTACGAATCTGCACAGGTTTGGACTTGTAAACGTGATTGTAGATGACACGACAGGCATCTAACAGTTAATTCACGCACAGGATTGCATTGCATACGCATTACGCATTCAGTAGCTTATACTCGTTTTTCGCGAGTGGAACGTTTTGTTTATATATTGCCTAAGATACGATGTCTGACACAGATACAGCCGACGAAGTGGTTGACATCAGCGCAACCCCACCCAAAAAGGGCTAAGAAGCTACATTTAAGTGCAAATGAAAAACAAATAATATTAAATATATACAAAAACCAAATTCAAGAAAAACCCGATTTGGTCGTGGACGAAGTTATATGTAAGGTAGCACATATTTCTGGAGTATGTCGGTCCAGTGTTTATAGGATCATTAAGGAATATAGGAGCACTCACTCACTTTCTGAGCCAAAACCGTATCCTGCAAGAAAAAGGATAACGGACGGAGTAGATGACTTTGACAGAACTGCCATCAGGAGGAAAGTGCATAATTTTTTCTTCCGAAATGAGATACCTACAGTAGATAAGATATTAAGATTAGTTAATGCTGATGAGGATCTTCCATCATTTAAAAGAACCACATTCCGAAACTTTTGAAGGAACTTAATTTTCGATTCTTGAAACGGGGAAGAAACAGTATGTTAATAGAGAAAGAAGAAATTGTTGTGTGGAGAAGGGAATACCTTAGGAAGATTCGGAAGCTTCGCGATGAAAAAAGAAAAATTTACTGTTTGGACGAAACGTGGGTGAATGCTGGACATACTCAAGCGAAAGTTTGGGTCGACAAATCAGTAACATCATCAAGGCAGGCTTTTCTAGACGGTCTTTCGGCTGGATTGAAAAGTCCTGCAGGTAAGCTCCTTCATCTATCCGGCAATTTAATTTTGATAAATTCGGGCAAATAATATGCTGTGATAGCAGATAATGTGTGATATTCTCCAAAAATGGTGCATTCGCAGTGTAGTCATTAGGAAAAAAACTTCGACCCTCTTTTAAGCGTTATTTGAAATTTATTATCATTTTTGGGTGCAGTCAATTTGCTTTGAATGGGTTTTGAGAAGTTGCAAACTTCAATTTTCTACGTTTTTCAGTTTTTGATCAGCATTCCGTGACTCTTAAATTCAGCTAAATGAACTCAATTGCCTCATTCCTTCAAATTTAATCAATCCATAATGTAAAGAATAATTTATTTCCAGGAAAAGGCAAACGGCTGATCATTGTCACGTAGGTAGTGAAGACGGCTTTGTTCCCGAAGCACTGTGGACCTTTGAATCAAAAAAGACAGGGGACTATCATGAGGAGATGGACGGCAATTCCTTTGAAAATTGGTTCTCCAAAATGTTACTAAAGCTGGAGAATAACGCTGTTATTGTACTGGATAATGCCCCGTACCATTCTAGAAAAATAGAAAAAATTCCCACAATGGCAACTAAAAAAGCAAACATACAACAATGGCTGGCCTCAAAACAGATCGATTTTGATGAAACAATGGTCAAGGGTGAATTGATAAGTATAGTCAATAGACATAAATACAAATGCGATTTTAAAATGATCGACGAAATGGCCAAGAAACAAAATAAAACTGTCTTGAGACTGCCACCCTACCATTGTGAGCTGATTCCTATTGAGCTGATTTGGGCCAACATAAAGCAATACGTGGCGTCGAATAATAATACTTATAAATTTTCTGATGTTAAAATCTCTTTCACATCGCAGTCAATAGAGTTACGGCAGAGGAATGGAAAAACTGTATCCGCCACGTTCGGGAGAAGGTTGAGTTCAAAATGTGGGATTTGGACAATGTCATCGATACCCATATTGAACCTCTAATAATTCATTTAAACGATTCAGAAGATTCAAGTTCCTCTTCTGAATGAGTGCGCGCAGCTTACTACTAATAACTAAAAAGTGTAGTTAACTCATTTGTGAATCTCTAACTGAAATTTACTGTAAAAGATAATAATTATCTTGTATGAAATTTTTGATGACTACCCATAATATCTTGATGCGGTCCTGTAATGTCTCCTGCGCCTAAACACTCACTCACGAGCAATATGCGTGTATTTGTTTGGGTTTAGTTTCTTTCTTCAGCGCCTAGAGAGTAGTTATCTTTTTTGTCACTCATACATAAGCCTCATAAAAAGCAGCTCGTGATTGATCGTATCAAATGCCTTTGAAGTGTCAGGTAAGATCAAGACAGAACTTAAAGCAGTTTCAATATATTTATTTACCACTGTGGTTGGGGTAAAGGTTATTCAACGTTTATTTGTTCTAATATAGCGTCAGTATCGAATAAAACGCAATATTTGTTCCATTTTGAATCGCCCTGTATAGGTCATCTTTGTAAAATTCCAGACGATATAGAGCAAAAAAGTTACCGTGATATTAAAAAAGTAATATCTGTCACAATTTGCTTTGAGGTCTGATTTTTTAACCACTGCTGCTCTTAACACGCCGCTCGACAGATGAAATTATGGAACAGTCTGAGTGATTATGAAAAATATGGCGCTGTAAAATTTAAACGAACAGAGATGAAGACAAAACGTCTTGGTAAGTCGAAGGTCATTAATAACAAACGAGAAAATATTAAATATCAAAAACGACCTCGGAAAGAACAAGGAGTTTCTCAGGTTTGAGTAGTATCAATAATAGCGTTGAGCAGGCTATGTCTGGAGTCCCTTTATATGCGATTTAAGCTTCTACGATTCAATCCACAGCTTCACGGATGACAGCACTTTGCATGCAGGCATTCATAGTGCGCTTGAGCTGGTGAGCTGACTTGTATGGACTCTGTGGCGAAAGACGAGAGGGTTCAACTTTGATAAAAAGCCATTCGTTTCGGCTTGACATGATCCTTCATTTTTTTGTAATTCTGTTAAACATTTCTTCAAACAAATATACACCGGGTTACTACCAGGAAACGTTTTGCTAAATGTTTAGGGAAGTATGACTGAGCTTAGAAAAATTTCACTATCAAACCGTCCAAGACGTCTTTTCAAGCTGGAGCGTCTTGAAATTAGAGGCGAATTGTTGCAGTGGATTGAGGCTTTTTCTCACCGGGAGAAAATGTTGATTAGCGCGTCAAACAATCTACAAGAAGAGGCTTTTTTCAGTTCTACTAACCTTAGATAGTTTAAAAATCGGATTGACAAAGTTTCCTAAAGCTCCTCATAGCAGACGCGGTGCCCTGTTGTTTAGGCTTCTGCCTGCGCTGCTGCTTCCATGTAAATAAAAGCGGTTGGAAATCTATCCTATGAATGTTATATTCGTCTCGTCTATTTCGGGTTCAGAGAGCTTTGAAGCTAATGATTCAAAGTACATGTTCAATATCAATCCAATGGACACCAAAGGTCTGGGAAAGGGCTAAAAATTATGTGAAGCGCGATCTGGGCACATGGATGATGGAGTTGTGTGTAATTGATGAAAGCGAGCATTTTATTGTGGAAAAGTGACCGTTTCCACAATAAAGCATTTGAGAACAGTTATTAATTGTAACGTCCAAATACATGCTGAGTTGCAGCTATTGTAAAATTTTCTTTGGGCTTTCAGCGAGTTTCTCCCTTTACAGCATTCAAATGAATTACACCCCATTTTTCACTGGTAAAAGTGGATATTGGTGGAAAAGTGTTTAGTCTGTGCACAAAAAAGCTGTAAATATCCTTTTTGGCTTTTGGATTGTACGAATTTAAGCTAATAAGAACAGTAGCGCACTGAAAATAGGATTGAAGATGTGTGTACACAATTTTTTGTACTGAACATGATTTTTGATGAAAAATTGGCATCAATTTTTCGGTGTTCAAGGAGCCAATCTGAGAACGTTCGGCGCGAAAAATGGTCGGCCCGACGCAGCTCTTGCGTCAATTGGATCTTGTAGGCGTGTACATTCAAATCCTTGTGGAGAATGCGGAGCAAACTGGTTCTCGAAATGCCCAATTCTTGGGATCGACGCGTTGTTGATTGTTTCGGATCGTCTCTCACACTCTCCTTCACAACAGCAATATTTTCCGTTGTGCGAACGCTCCTTGGCCGGCCAGAGCCTGGCAGATTTGCCACAGAACCTGTTGCCTCGAATTTACGCACCAGACGACCGATGGTTGTTTCGTTTGGGCGGTTGTTGCGACCGAAATGTTCACGAAGCGCGCGAAACGTGTTTTTTATTTTTGCACCATTCTTGTAGTGCTCTTGAATAACTTTAATGCGGTCTTCAATCGAATACGACTCCATAGCGATCAATGGTAAACATTCAACTAACAAAATGACATGTCGGTGACAGAAAACAAAGATGGCGTCTATGTCAAATTGACGTTTACTTTCCTGCGTCCTTATTGGACAACCCTTTAGTTTTCCATAACATCGTCCTGTATTCCTTAACCCGTTCCAGTAGGGCAGGAAATTAACGCAACGTTTATATTAGGCAAAATTGACTTTCAGAAGTGTAATAAGCGCTTCCACTATAATAACAGGTGCAGTGTAGTTGCGAGCAGTTATAAATGTGAACACGAGCTTTCTTGCTTCCTGGAAACGATTTAGAGGCCAAACCGATAACATCACCAGAAGAACTCACTCAAATGAGATTTAGCATCTAGATGGTTGCTGGTATTAAGTTATTTGAATGCGGTTTTTTCAGACAGTCCATTAGACAAAGAGCTGACTGCAAAACTCCTGACCAACCAAGAAACAGAACGGAATGGTTTTCAAATGTCAGTATTTATATAGACAAGAGCGGAAGTCATTCTGTGCCAGGGTGTAGCGTGTATTACAAGTTTAATACAGCGGCTGTATTTGGTGTGTGGTAGATAGATTTATTATAAAAAAATTATTTATTCATCTATTTGCTCCCAAGTCCTTAATCTGGTCTGTAGTTCGTGAAAATCTTCCGTTGATACTACAGGGTGGCCAATATGTAACTGACCGTAGTACTTGTTTAAATAACATATGTCCAATTCATCATGGTGCGCTACATGATCCCACAATGCGTTCGTATTTTCAAAACGTTTTATTTAAATAGCAAGTCTATTGTTGCAACGATTCGGAAGCTATGACAAAATTTCGGTCAAAATAATGTTCCCAGTGTAAACACCATCCGTCAGTTGGTGCAAAAATTTGAAGAAACAGGTGGAGTTAGACTTGCCAAGGTCAGTCCGCGTTCGTACTAAAATATCGATAAAGTTCGTGGAAGTGTAGTGGAGCACCCTCAGACGTCTACAAGACATCGTTCTAAAGAACTGGGTATTCGCCGCACGTCGTTATGTACTATTTTAAAAAAATCCTTGCATTTGCGGCCATACACAATTCAGTTAACCCAATAGCTACAGCCTAGTGAGCATGAAAGTCGTCGACAATAGTCATGCAATATTGCAGCTTAATACATAAAATAACGATTTTTACCGACAACTGATAATGAGCGATGAAGCTCACCTCGATATGAACGGAATTGTTATATCTGGGTATTAAAGAACCCTTGGGTCATCTATCAAAAACCACTACAACCTCGTCGAGTCACAGTTTTGTGGGATGCATAACTTTCTTGCTCCTCAAGTCCAACAATTAACCTGCAATACATGTGGTTCCAGCAGGACGGAGCAACTTGTCGCACAGATAGGGAAACAATGAATCTTTTGTGGACAATATTTTCGGAACGTTTAATTTTTAGACTTGGTAATACCAAGTGGCCACCAAAGTCACGGGATTTAACGGCTCCTGAATTTTTCTATGAGAATTTTTGAAAAATTTTGAGACCTACCAGAAAGTGGTGGAAAATGTAATCAAGAGAGGCCAGGTTTGCGCGGCTCCTAGAGGCTCTGATATTTTTCATACATAATTTTCAAGTTTAAGTATAAGATTAAAATGAGAAAAATTGACGTATTCTATTTCATTTCACAAATATTCCCCTGTATAAGAATGTAAGTTTGAAAAAATTGCATCCTTTAAAAGTAAAACATTCGCTCCACAAAATGGGAAGTATGGTCTAGGTCTGTTTGCAGCAATTTACCATCATGTTTGTGCCCAATAACTCTGCGTCCACAAATAAAAAAATTTCACTGCATAATAAACTCACAAGATCATTAATAAATATATGAAATAACAACGGACCTAAGTGGGAACTCTGCGAGGCTCCAGTAAAAATAAAAATGATATTTCATGTCATCAGAACAAGGTTTAATGAGCCACAAATTATAATATGGATACTAAATTTGAATTTAACATCAACCTTCCACTTTATTAGTACAGTTACTGTACGCAGAATGCTCTGGAGAGAGCACACATAAGACTTATGGACGAATTTTGCCCAGGCCCACAATTATTTCCGTAACTGTGAACATAAGTACTAACTTTTTAAGAACACTCCATTCTGTTACTTCATCGGCCAGGATGTGTGTAGCCAGCTCTCATGCTATATGAAGTTTGGGTGCAGTAGAATCACGTGTTCAGCCTTAATTATTATCACGCAAGGCTATGAAAATTGGTGTGTAAGCCCTGAGCACAGCATATAGAATACTACACAGCAGCGCAACTCTATCTCTCTATCTCATCATTCCTATTTCGGTCTAATATATGCAGAATATAAAACTAACCGGGCTCTGGGCGGCTGAAGCTTCTGCAGTTTCTCACATGATACCGTACGACTGTGAAGATTTACTCACCTTTTGAGCTTTCTGGAGTGAAACTTCAAATTTGTGGTCAAAAACTACACCCAAGTCCTTGACTGACCCCCAAAGACTTATGTAAACGTCCCCAATCTTATAAATAAATTTACAAACAGATGTTTTCCTGGAAAATCTGACTACACTACACCTCACTTGGACGCACTAAAAAATAAAGTGTCAAGGTCCTGCTGAAGTGCAAAACAGTCAGCCTCAGAATCAAAAATCCTGAATAATTTTAAGTCATGTGCAAAGAGTTTATTATTAAAAAACTGTTGCAATCAATTTTCCAGCAAAGGGTTGCGATCGTACCTTTTTGGGGTGTCTAGACCCTTGAAGGGCTCACCGCTTTGATTCCATTTTTGTTTTTCACTAATGCACTCTTTGTCGCCCGTCACAATTTGTGCCAAAAGGTCAAATCATTGGGCAAAGTTTCCAAATACCTTTGTTCGGGTGTCAACTGTCGTGGAAGCCGTTTAGCTGACACCTTACTCATGCAAGATGGTGATTACGCTGGGTTCCGATATATTCAATCTCAATTTCATCATTTGTTGCTGCTTTGGGTATTCTACTTCTGGAATTGTTGTCTATGGATTCACGTCCCCGAACCAACCGACCAAAATTATATTGTATAATATGAAGGTGCATCATCCCCATAGACAGCAACCCTTCTCTCATAGCTATCTAAAACTGTAATGACCCATCATTGTTCACATGAACATCACTCAACCACCGGTAGTAGGGTTGTAAGTTGACTTGATTTCTTTTATATGTTTAATAAAAAAGTAAATGGTTTGAAATACGTTATATTGATAGATCGGAAATTTGGAGATTACCTTTTCAGCTTTTTTTATCCATGAGCTAATTGAGTCTACCTCTCTTGATTCGTCGTTGCTTCCACTTCCATCTGAAAATAATAAGCTGTCGCTATCGCTTTCTTTGCCAAGATTGGCTATAACTAGCTCCATCATGGTCGATGTTGTGGTCAAGCTGCCACATTTATGCGTCTTCCTTCACAACATGAGGGACAGCATTCTGCCACGTTTCAGGCATTACTAGCTGTATGTAATTCTCTAGCAAGCCTTGACGTCTGGTAATTTAAAAGATGTGTTATGGCGCGCAATATAGCCCTTCACTTGAGCCCAGCTGAGCTCTATTGGGTTCAATTCACAAACGCTGTACAGGGACACCACAATGCCGGTCCATATCTCATCAATTACGTAACTATTGTTTCCAGGTTTGTGATGTTTAATTGTTTCGTACAGTTCCACTTTCACACATAAATCATCGAAATGCTCTTTTTGCGCAGCCATTCCTGCATCTCACTGTTTCGAGTCCCCACATTTGGTACACATTCGGCTCGACGACTGTGGTAGGAAGCATTATCCATGACGATCACAGAGTTTGGTTCAACTTCATTTCGTCGTGGTAATCACCTCTTTTCAGTCACGTTTCATCCTTCTAAAAAGCCACTATCGCTGCCAGTATGTGTAACGATCAATCTTTGACCTTTCCCTGACGGTGCACGTAGACCTGTTGACAAGCCTTCAATGCTTGCCTGTCTGTTACTTGGTACATTTTGTCTATCTAGGTTTGTTTAACTATGTGACCTGCATTTAGCCACATCAATACAAATTATATATTTTTCTGCTCTTTCGTCTATATTCAGGTATTGCGCGTACGTATTTCGACGCTACGCGACTATTCCGATTACGCGTTTAATAATGAAAATTAAGTTCGTGCTGGGTCTTCCTTAGTATTCATTACCCTCGATCTTTGCATATATAGCCTTAGGGGTTGGTGATGTAAATAATGAATGTAAGGTTCGTCTTAACGCCATTCTGTTGTCGCCATTTAGTTTAATTGCCTTGGGTCAGCAGTAGCTCCAGTTCTCTTCTGTTCGTGCACCACCCTGCAAACAGTCCACTCTGGAACGCCTGCCATGCTTTCGCAACGCGTCTGTGCATGTCTCTGCGCCATTGTCTTGTTCAAATAATACACACACTTTGAGCATGATTTCTTTCGCGTCCTTACGAAGCTTTTTACTTCTTCCCTAGCTTCCATTACTTCCACTCCCAGTCTCACCCTCCATGGTGAAGAAAAAATAAGTATGACCCGAACAGAAATAAACAAACAATAAGCCATATTCATAAAACAAAGCATATCCTTGTACTTGCAAATTTTGAAGGAAATCCTCCAGATGGTGTTTATAATAATTGAAGTAAATGCTTTTGCTTTTTGAGTATAAGCATATCCTTCAAAGCAGTGACATAAGTAAAACGATATTCATAATCTTCACCTTATACTTGGCATAGGAAGCATATCCTTCAAAAATTCTGAATGTGGTCCCGTAGCGTAACGAAAGGTGGTCAAACGATGATGGCGGAAATTGTGGATGTTAGGGATGTACAAACCTCGTTTACCTTCATTTGGTCGTGACTTCAAAAATTATATCGGTTCGACGAAGCAAATGTACAATAGTTTGTGGCCAGATTTTTAGTTGAGAATGAGGAAACTCAAGGAGGAGTACTTTCAGGTATTCATAAAATGAAGATATGTCTACGCTATCTCGGTGACCCTGGATATCAACAAGGTACTGGTCAGGAACTTGGTGTTAGTCAAGCAACGGTATCTCGGACTGTGGATAGAGTTGTGAACAGCATATTTGCACAGTCGAACGAATCGATCAACTACCAACCATGAACTGATGGAGGCCAAGCGGATATGGCAACGCATTTATAAATTTCCGACAGCAATTGGTGTAATTGATTGAACACATTTAGGAATCCTGAAACCAAATCGCCATGGAGATGAGTATATCAACCGAAAAGGGAAACCTACTTTAAACGTGCAAGAAACTTGTGATGCCAGAGAGATATTCACAAGTGTTGATGTCAGTTGGCCTGGATCAGTGCATGATTTTAGAATATGGAGAAATTCACAGACTAGTTAGAGTTATAATTGAACGCTGTTTCGGCCAACTGAAACGCCGGTTTCGTATCCTACAGTATTTTTGCCTCGTAAAGTTGGAAAATGTGCCGAAAATAATTATTGCTTGTATTGTACTCCATAATGTTGCGAAGAGCTTTGGCGATCCTGACTTTGAGTTAGTTTAACAAGACCCAGATGAAGATGAAGGAAATCATGAGAATGACGAACTTCCTCTCCGCCAACTAGGTCAACAAATAAGAAGAAACTTGAATTATATAATACATAGTTTCACTGATTTCAGTGTATTTATAAGTTATAATAAGTTTTATTTTTGTGAACATCATAAGCTACAGGTAGCTTCTGACGCTCCATCATTTCTAATTTCGTTTTATAATACTCTTGTTGTACAATACTTGTTTGGTACTGCTGTAATAGCACTAGAAGTTGCAGTTCTTTTGTAGCTAACCCTTTGGTTTCCTCAGTTTCGTATTTCTCTGTTGCTAATTTTCTTTTTGGTGGCAATGTCTTCTGAATTGCTGGCGCTGTTTGCTCACTGCACTCGGTATATAGTTCACTTCCTTCTTCTTGAACACTACCAATCTGGATGGCACCTCTGATGTTCCCATTGTAGGATTCAGTAGTCACCTTCCATAGTTTTCAGCAACTTTCTTTCCCAATCTAACAATTTAATTGCTTTATTACCACTTTTTTTTTCTTCAATCTTGGTTTCATGTTGTTGATTTTTTTAATAAGCTTTTAGTATCTGATGGTTTACCGAATGTTGAATCGTATTTTTTCATCATCTTCTTCAAGGCATCGTCCTTTCTCATTTTTATGAACTGTAGGTCGTTGCCATTATTTTCTATAGTTTCCTGATCACTTGAGGATAATATGCTTATTAATTTGATAAAAAACTGTATCCAGTAAAATACGGAACGGTCTGTGTAAGCTCTGGAGTACAACTGTCAGTGATGCTGAGTGAACGAACTCCCACGTCAACTACAAGTAGGAACAAGTCAGGACATGTCGCTCAAAATACAAATACCATTCAACCCTTTTACTTCTTCTTCTTTTTCTCCGAAGCAAGACCTTATACTTTTACCTTATGCTTCCGAGGATATGCTTCTCTTTTATGAATACAGCTCAGTATCACGCGGTAACTAGACTCTCAACAAAACATGTTCGAAGCACTACTAGTCTATGCCAATGTATCGGTCCTTATAGCGTGGAAGCGTTGAGGCGTCATCTTATCTCAGGACCGGAATCAGTTTTCATTCTTCCTTTCAGTTTGATTATGGCAATATTCATGGGCACTCCTTACTCTTAGCATGTTTGTTGATTTTGACTGGTTTTAATGTTTTATTACAAGTAGTCGAGCTCATCAATGGAAAAACAATACGTTATGATTTTAAGGGCACAAAATTAAATTGCAAAAAGTGTAACATATAAAATATTAATTCAAATGGGATATTTCCCAAAAATGCAAACTTCTTACTTACTAGAATAAACCCAAAGCTTCGCCCGCATGATAGTCAATAGTGTTACAGGCAAACAGGATGCCGCGCGGCATCAGCTATTCTTTCATTGTTCATCAGCTGAGTCACAGTGCAAAATCCACATTGAGTTAGCAAATAAGGTCGACTATAATTTTCTGAAGATAATAAGTATAACTTGACGAAGCGATTCCGTGTCTTATGGCGATCGGACAAACTGACTTCAAGGAAAAAAAATTGAAAATCACCCGAGAGGGGTGGGATGAAAGCTCAAAGCTCAACCGCTTGACCAAACCAAGCCATTTGACATCCGTTCCGAAAGAGGCGGAGTACCTAATGAGGCAACCAGAGGACGATTGAAAATGACTATTTTCTCATGAAAAACGTTATTGTGGCTTGTTTATAAGACATCGCTATATGCTTCGGCGGATTTTCTAATTCTTTTGGAGACCCACATTTTATAATAATAATAATAATAAGCCTTTATTGCCCAACAGCTTATCGCCAATAACAGAGCAATTTATAAAAATAAAAGTTAGCTTGAAGGTATTAAGTGTATATACTTCGAAGTTGAGTCATTTATTTAACAGTGAGTAGATCTGATCAAAAGAAATGTGTTTTTCCTTTACCATTTTTCTGGTAAAATTAAAGTAACAAAGTTATAGCCCTTTGGAAGTTTGAGTACCGCCCCTGTCTCAATAATAATATTATGTGCTCGTGTTTGGCGACAACGGATATAATTCGCCTTATCGATTCATCGCATCGGAAACAAAAAAGCGAAAGAATTTGGAACGATGTTTTTACAATTATTTCATTCAGTTGTATACAGTCAGTGTCAGTCGGTAGTGGATAGTGATGTCTGTTGCGTGGCTCAAACCAAATTAAAAATGGCACATGTTTATGCGAATCGGTTTCCCAATCGAGTGCAACCAACCCCTCGTGCCTTTGTTAATGTAGTACAACGGGTTCGTGAATCACTTGACTTAAGACCTCACATATGGACGGCATGCCGGTGCTCCAAGACCTCACGATCAAATACAGGTCCGCACTGAAATACTTGTCGGGAGGATACTTTATATAACAAGGTAAATTTTTTTTTTATTTTTTTTTTATTTTTACACACATATTTGGTTTATCTTCCTTCTACAATCATTATCTGAAAATTAATAACTCAACTTCAAAGTCACC
>CAVLJG010000002.1:26966609-27157882 GCA_963669975.1 Acanthoscelides obtectus
AAAGCAGTATAAATACCGGAATGTCCAACTTATAAGGCTGAAAATTTTTTCACTTGTTATTTACAGTAAGATAAATACATCCCCCAACTTTTATTAAAATAAAACCATTTAAACTGGGTGTTCGGATTTATATGTCACTTAGTATATATAAATGAACGACTTTACCGGTTTCATCCATATTTTTTTAAAGTTCCCTAATGCTGTATAGAAGGTTCTTTCGCGAAGAAAAATCAAGAAAAGTGCGCAGAAAATTCGGAAATTATTGGAAACGTAGTGATTATTTAAGCCACGTGCGTTTGACAGTTTGCTTGAGCACGGACCACGCACAGCAGAAGAAATATCTCAAGTACCAAAAGAGACAGGCACTCTTTTTCTCCATCTTTATTCCAACAGTTATTGACAGTTAGCTATATGAGAGAAATTGTTTATAAAAACACGGTGCTTCCGTTTTTGGACTTACATTTCTTTACCATCCGTTGCCTAATTGTTATTTTTGTCAGTTAACTCTAGGAATAAAAAAGGCGGTTGAAAATACGTTTCTTTTGCTTAATTGACTTTCACTACTCTGTCATTCTGAATTTGACAGCTCGCACGCCGCAAATACATATTATCGCGTTTATCGATTAAAAAATATTGTTTTATTTAATTAGTCGTGCATAGACCATTCGATTAGAGCTTTTATCCAGTTTTCAGTGTGTCCAATGAGTTTTCTTAGAAGTATTTGTTCACAAATGATTAACAAGGGTGGTAGTTAGTAATTGCGATTCTTCAAAATGCCACCAGTTAGACGTACCAACCTAAGTCGCAGAACTCTCAATGCTGCAAGTTAAAGATATGTACGAAGAAGTCAAACTTACGTGCGAGAAATGAAGTTGAAGGACTGAAATTCAAGAATGTAGAAGTATTGCATTTAATCCCAATCGAGCTGCATTCAGTTACGACGAGGCAATCGATTATTGTTCACAACACGTCGTTGCTGTTGGACCAATAAGCGTTGTGAGTCTACATTGCAAGGCTTTTAAGTTTGAAAATAAAGTCCCTGAATTATGTTGCGTCGGTGGGAAGATCAAATTGACTCCATTGGTACCATAGCCAGAGCCACTTCATTCATTGGTTTCCAGAAATGGGCCAGATTCTATACATTTTTTGACTCATATCCAGCAACACAATAGTTGCTTTCAAATGACGTCATTTGGCGCAACAAAATTCACATTAATTCTATGCCTACTTCCAACGTAAGTTGATCTGGGATCACAGTGCAACGTATTTTGCTAGCCACATGACGGTACAAACACTTTGCTATACAATTACCTATATTCCATATATATATTTACCCTTTTTTTATTCATTATTGAACCCAGTTCATAGCTAAGACAGGGCAACGTCTGTCAGGTCAGCTGGTAATCATAATATAATAATAATAAGCTGAGAAGTTATCTAAACATAAGGATCTAGAAATAAAGATTAGCAGGATGTGGAACGTCAAGGCTACAGCAATACCCGGTATTGTTAGAGCTCTAGGAAAACTTAAAAAAAAGGAGCCCAGAAAAACTAAAAATAAATTCCGGGCCAACCATCAATCGCTAAAATAACAAAATTGCACCGCTTTGTGCGTGCGCCCGAGAATGCGGGTAAAGGAACTTTTTTTTAGAGCAGTAGAGAAACTGTCTCATACTCGACTCTAAGCGGGAATGCCATAAGTCCAATACAGAGCTGGCTCCTGCTCAATTGAACAGCTACATAAAAATTGCTGAAGCAAATTACTTAATAAGGCTGCATAGAGACAAGTATACAAGTATACATATATACATATATACTTATACATGTATGCATGGAATGAATAAATGAATGAATCGTGAAATTAGAGCCGTCAGACAAATTTGGTTTTCTCTGTATATACTGTGTTTAAGAACACTCTTAATTGAATATAACTATAGGAATAGACTGACTTGGTATTTCTCAATCTATGTTTACATCATCACCCTTCGCGACTGTTGAGAAAATAGATGCATTTTGCAAGAAGCTAGACACAGAAATTTCCAAAATGCAATAACAGGAATTATAAGGGTTATACGTATAATAATGGTCATGCTTAATTTCAAAATTTTCGAACTACATAATTCCTTTTTACTATGCGCTGTAGTGACTAGAAGAATGAGCAGTACATAAACGTTTTTCATTACGCCCAAAATGATCAGTAATTTTTTTGCTTATTTCTTCGCCGTCGCTGGTAAATACATATAGAAAGTTATTTTATCGTTAGCATAGCATACTTTATACAAAGTGACATATAAATCCGAACACCCAGTTTAAATGGTTTTATTTTAATAAAAGTTGGTGAATGTATTTATCTTACTGTAAATAACAAGTGAAAAGATTTTCAGCCTTATCGGTTGGACATTCCGGTTTTTATACTGCTCTTTTTTAATTCACTAACGCTCTAAAAATGAATATTTCAGCCGCAGTAAAGAATCAACGTTGGCGGATTTTGGTTCTTGACATCCTTTACGATCGGTTACGATGCCTAGAGTACGGAGACCTGTACGATTTCGTCAACTTAGTGAGTTTGATAGGGGCCGTATAGTGGGTCTTCGGGAAGCTGGACTTTCTTTTCGGGCAATTGCAGTTAGAGTGCAAAGAAGTGGTGGTTAGGTGTTGTCAGGCATGGCTTCGAGAAGGCCGTACGCAAAGAGCAAGGGGCACTGGACGCCGCCGTAGAATAACAGACCGTGAAGATCGCCGCCTAAGATTATTGACCTTAAGGGGCCGTTTCTCCACTACCAGGTCCATTGCAAATGGATGGTTTGCAGAACACGGAAGACCTATTGGCATGCGAAGTGTTTACCGACGAATGAGAAGTTTTGGCTTGTTTTCATACCGGCCACACTGGGTCCTCCCTTTAACTCGAGAACACCGACGTAATCGCCTTGAGTGGTGCAGACAACGGTCATTCTGGGATCAGGAATTGAACAGTATTGTCTTTAGTGACGAGTCTCGATTTTGTTTAGGCATGCACGATGGTCGTGCCAGGGTTAGAAGGCAACGTGGTGAAAGGAGGAATCCACAGTTTTTTGTTGAAAGACATCACACCACTGTTGGAGTTATGGTTTGGGGTGCTATAGCTTATGGTTCTAGGTCACCTTTAATCTTCATCAGATGTAACATGAACGCGCAGCGTTATATCCACGAAGTTCTAGAACCCCATCTTTTACCCTATCTTGATACCCTGGCAGAACCAAATTTCTAACAAGGTAATGCCCGACCAAATGTTGCAAGAGTCACAATAGACTTCTTTCAACATAATGATGTCACATTGTTACCATGGCCACCAAGATCTCCCGACTTATCCCCAATTGATCACGTGTGGGATATGATGGGTAGGAGATTGCTCAATTTGCAACGTCCTCCTCAGACTCTAGAAGCACTTCGAGAGGAGTTGGTGGTTGCCTGGAATGAGATACCACAGGAGGACATTGACCACCTGATCAGAAGCATGCCTAGGCGCGTTGGAGAATGCGTAGCACATCAGGGTGCATCCACACATTATTAAAGGTCAAAGGGCTTTAAAGCAGTGCAATCATTTTGAAATTTTTATCATTTACTTATTATGCTTCATTAAGTACTTATACAAAATTTTATTAAAATAAAACCATTTAAACTGGGTGTTCGGATTTATATGTCACTTAGTATAGTAATTTCAGAACTATAGGAATACCGGTCCTCGTTGCTTTTCCACACAAATAATTTCAAGAGCCCTTCCAATGACTCAAAACAAGCACAGAACTTGTTTCATCCATGATATGATTGTACCCTCTACCGCCTGTAGCACTGGTGGAGGCAGAAGCGCGCGTCGATAGTTCTCATGATACCATGCGCAAACCTCTCAAATCATCAAATTTGCTCTAAGGCTTCCCCAAACCAACGCGCAATACCTACAAATATTCGCATTGCATGCGATTCGCAACATATTGTTTTCACTGCGGTAAATAGACAAGTTCAAACTGGCGCGGTTTTCCTCGTTTTGGTTGCGATTTATCTGCGTAGTTAACCACACGGAAACATAGTTCGCAATCAGATGCGTTTTTGACGGACTTGCAGTAATTTTGCAACGTTATCAAAAATAGTGAAATAATAAGGTATATCTAAATGGACGATATTTTATGCCCTTTCCCATGAAGTCTATGAAAATGTTCGCAAAAAGAATAAGGTTTGGAGTAAAATAGGAGAAAAAGTAGGCGAAAATGGTGAACTTGAAACTCATTTCATTATTTATTTAAGAAAATAATAATCGAGTATTCTAGTGAACATTGTAAATATATTATAAAATTATTCTAGCTATACACGCAGGCTCATTTGCATTGTTTTAGTGATAAGAAAGGTCTTTATTAGGATCCTGAATAGAAAATTTTTTTCTCGTTTTTCTTCTTGAGCACTAGTAATCAATCTGTTTTATAAAGAAAATGCAACGTGAATGATGCGATTATATTCGCCTTGGTGTGAGGCTTCATCCGGAATTCGCCTTGAAATTCGCCGCGGATTCTCCGCTGCAAATAATTCGCATTGGTCTGGGGGAGCCGTTACTAGTGCCTATTTTATTAGGATTTATTAATATTATACCTATTACTGTCAGTTGTCATGTCCATATCATAAATTAATCTTATCGGCTTTCTAAACCTGCAAACCCCTGCATGAATAATGTTGTTATTAATTGGTTATTTGAATCCGGGTTGTATGTTTATTAAAATATCAATCTTATTAGAAGTGGATGCTACTGACAGCTCGACTGCAGCTATCAGTTAAACCATCGGTTCAGGTCTCAATACATCTGTGAATGTATTTCTCCGGGGTAAATCTATGGAATCATCACTCCATTTGAGAATTGACACTGTATATGTGCTAGACGATATAGAGCGCCCAGTAATAACGAACTTATTGCAAAGATTGTTACTTCCTGCGCCAACTGACGAGGAAGTATTGTAAACGCGAAAAACTTCGACATTGAGATATGTTTTTTGGCTGTTATATGGGTTGTACGAGGGTTGTTTCAAAAATGAGGTTCCCACATTTTTTTTCAGGCACAAGGGATCTTGTATCGGAAAAAACGAATTTACCATTGGAAACGTTGATCTTTAAGCTATTTTTCTACATAGTTTGCCATTTTTTCCTTCAGTCCTTCGTTTGTTGTGAGACATGAGGATGCACGTTGTTGTGGTGCAGTCTTACGCTTTGGTGAGCTTTCCCCTACGAGGATCTTGGCTTGCCCGTCTCAGCTTTTTCAGACGCCTCAGGGATTTCAACTGCCTCCCGGATCGTCACTCGCCGATCTTTGAGCAAGATTTGCTCAATCTTCACCATAACCTCCTCGGAGATCGACGGCATCCCGCTCGTTGTTGATTGTGGATGCCTATGCGGTCGTCAAAGAACTCTCTCCACCATTATTGGACGCTTATACACGTTTTCCATATACTTTGCTCAACTGGCGATGAATTTCTATGGGTGCAAAAATAGGGCGACCGCACGAATTTCGCACCTGGCGATGACGGCGATGAAGAGTACTGAGCGTTGCCCATAGACGCTTCTTTGTTGGGATTGGTGGTGGGGGAGCCTACAAACACGACGGTGTAGCCAGATTTCCGCCTAGCATCACGCGCGGCAAAGTTACAGCGTTGGGATTCTTATTTTTCAAACAACCCCGTATTTTTCCTAAATCTGCCATCTAAACAGAAATATGATAGAATTGCTTGATATAGTTTGATGTGCAGAGGTCGAAGGTTCATCATACCCAACTGAATCTACCTAATCACGATTTGACTCATCCCTTTTTCTTGAAACCTCCAACGAAGGAGTAGGAAGTATACCGGGTGTCAACGAAATCGTTTTACAAGGCACTACGAGGGATGTCTTTTGCATATAGCAACATAGTAGGCCGCGCGGATCGAACATCAGTACTGAATCTTAACCTCACTTTTTAGTAAATTGAAATTCAAAGTTTCACAACAATACGTGCAGTGTTCTCACTACAGTGAATTTTTAAGTGTCTCCAAGTCATTAGAAAAATGGAATTCAACCGAGAACATTTTCGCGCCATAATTTATTACAACTTTCTGAGACAATGACAAGAATGCCTTGCTGAGTTACTGTCTGTTTTCGGCAACGAAGCGCCACATCAGTCGACAATTTCCCGTTGGTATGGAGAATTCAAACGTGGATGGGTGAGTCTTAGCGACGATCTCAGGGTGGGTGCACCAAAAACGGCAGTCACCCAGGAAAACGTCAATGTTATGCGCAAACTCATCATTGAAGATATATACAGGGTTATCCAAATTAAGTGTCCTAGTAACTTTGTTATTAGTGAAAATACAAAGTTGTTTGAATTAGCAAACTAGTAGCATTTTTAACGCTGGTAAAAACGAGAAATAAAAAAAACAATTGAGAGTCGTTATTTTGATTTTTTTCAGTAAAATAACATTTTTTTAAATGGAAACCCCTGTATATTATATTTTTTTCTGTTAAAGCATCAAATTTTAAACAAAAAAGTTAATAATGACTTTTCCGCTAAAGTCAAAAATAAAGTCAAAATAACGATAAATATTTTTAATTATTTGCAGTATTATAATATTAAGACGGCTATGAAAACAACATGGCGTTCGCGATTTGACAGGATTAAGATAAGCGACAAATTGTTAAACTGGACATACTCGCAACTAGAAGGCTTTGGAAAACAATGATAAAATCAAATAATGTCAAACATTAGTGTAAATACTTGTTTATAAGCTTTATTGTGTCATTAATTTAAAGAAAAATGTTCTCCCATGAAGAAAAGTGTGATATGTTAGAATGCTATTTAGTGTGCAGAAAATCCTCCTTGAGAGCAAGAGAATACTACAGTGAATTATATCCCGCTCGCATTCAACCGTATGAACGATATTTTCTGAGACTTTATCGAAAATTTAGGGGCAACGAAAATGTTTTTGCTAAAACAAGGGCAAAAAAAGAATTCATAACTGGCGAGGCCACGGAAATTGCAGTTATTGGATATTTGAAGCTTATCGTGAGAATTCAATAGCAGATATTCTCAAGGACTCTAATTTCTGTTATGGTACTGTTCAAAGGATTTTAAAAAAATACAAATTTATTCCGTATAAGTACCGACCAGTTCACACGCTTTTGGCAGGGGATCCAGAGAGAAGACTTGTTTTTTGCCATTGGTATCTTAGCTTCTGTCGCCAAAATGTAAATAACTTTCGTTACCTTTTATGGACAGATGAATCAAATTTTTCAAATTCTGAAATGTTTAATAGAAAAAACCACCATTATTGGTCAAGAGAAAATCTTTTGTTAGTACATCCAAGAGGCCCACAAGTCCGTTTCAGTTTCAACGTTTGGTGCGGTATAATTGGTTCAAAAATTGTTGGCCCGTTCTTTTATGAGGGAACCCTAACTGGTGAAAGATATGTGGAATTTATGTCAGAAATTCTGACTAATTTCTTAGACGAATTGGATCTTATAAGTAGACATCATCTGCATTTTCAGCAAGATGGCGCACCTGCCCACAACTCCAGAGGTACTTATCATTTTCTAAGTACTACTTTTAATGATCAGTGGATAGGAATAAATGGCCCAATACAGTGGCCTCCCAGATCACCAGATCTAAACCCACTTGACTACTTCTTGTGGGGTTACTTAAAGAACCAAATTTGCAAGCGAAGGTACGATAACCTTGACGCGTTAAAGACTGCAGTAAGGGAAAAGATAACCCAGATAGATGGTAGGACCATACTTAAGACAGTTCGAGCAGTTGAAAAACGTGCCCAAAAATCTATTGAAGAACAAGGTGGTGTTTTCGAGCATCTTCTTTAAAAAAAATTGTTATTGTATTTTGTAAGATTATAAGTTGATGTTGAAAATAAAGTTTGTCGATACAATTCAATTGTTTCAGATTGGAGGCCATAACTTCAACAATTTGTAACCTAGGAGAAAAGTTATTGTAAGCTTTTTTGTTTAAAATTTGATGCCTTAACAGAAAAAAATATAATATACAGGGGTTTCCATTTAAAAAAATGTTATTTTACTGAAAAGAATCAAAATAACGACTCTCAATTGTTTGTTTTTATACCACCATTTGTTTGCCAAAACTCATCACCCAGCTTCGAAAAATCAACCCCGAAACAAGAATCATCCTCCACCAAGACAATGCAACCACGCACACAGCCCAAAAAACAAGGCCGTCTTTAACGGAAGAAAACGTGGAATTATTGGACCATCCTCCATATAGTCCCGATCTAAGTCCTAACGGTTTCTTTACTGTCCCGGAAATTAAAAACAGACTGTGTGGTCAAAGGTTCCAGTCACCAGAAGAAGCAGTTGACGCGTTAAAAAATGCCGTTTCGGATCTGCCAGCAAACGAGTGGAATAAGTGCTTCGAAAATTGGTTCGAGCGCATGCAGATGTGTACTAGTCTTCGTGGAGAATACCTCGAAAAACAATAAAGTCATTTAAAACTACCTACCGTGTTGTTTTATTTCCATATGCAAAACTTAAAAGACATCCCTCGTATTCAATTGCTGACTAAAATAGAACCTTGAATTTTTTTGTCAAAATATGACTCATAAAAACTCAAATTATCTATTAAAGCTGAATATCGCTCCCAGTTTGACCGAAGCTGAGTATGAAACAAGAATTTTAAATAGGATCCTGTATATATTTTTACATATTTGCATAGAGCTTCAAATTTCCGTTTTCAACGACATATCACAAGTTGTTATTCTTTTTCAAAATGGTGGCATAAATGGCATTCATGCCAAATTCAATATGGCGGCGTTCTGTCAGTATCTATGGATTTTTTGCCTATCCGCTAATTTAAGAGGCAAAATAGATTTTCTTGCCGCTTCTACAATGAGTTGGTAAAACAAAAAAATTGTCATAAATTTGGGACGATTTTTGTTTTTACTTAAAATGCCAAAATGTATTTAAATTTTTCTCAGAGCTTTGAATAGGGGCTTTCTAAGTGCCAGCAATAAAGAGCATCTCATTTCCGAAAGAAAGATCCTCAACAGTACGTTTCTTTTGTATTTTTTTTATTTCTAACGATAACAAGGATCATAACGGAAATTAGCATAGTAAAAACTCAGTAACAAAAGTAACTAAATAACAAATAATTTAGCAGATAAGTGACTAATTTAAAATTATAAAAAATCATTCCATTAAGTGTTCTATGCGTTGGCCGCCAAGTTTTTGATATAACCTGACTCTCTTGATGTTTTCTGTGAGCAATTTTCGTTAATATCCTTGAGATATGTTTTCAATGTCTGTTCCAATTCTATTTTTCAGTACTTCTAGAGACGGTGGAGGAGTGGCATAAACTTTTTCGTTTAAATAGCCCCAGATTGAAAAATCGAGAGGATTTGCATCTGGCGATCTTGCAGGCCAACGGATTGGTCCGTTGGTTCCTAGCCAATTTCCACCGAATCGCTCATCTAAGTAATTAGTTACAAGCCTAGAGTTGTGGGCAGGGGCGCCATCCTGCTGGTATAATAAATGTTCGTTGTTCTGCCGATTTTCTATAAAATTTTATATTTGGTTTTGTAAAAATTCCAAGTACATATCACCACTTAACAGTTGATAGAAAAGTATTGGAGCAATGATATTAAGCCCTGCTACGCCTAACCAAACAGTCACTCCAAATCGTTCCTGGAAGGCACCTTCTTTCAGTAGCCTGGGCAGCAGCGGTGGCCGCAGTAGTAGACTCTTCGGTCTCCTGATCAGTCGCCGTGCGCTGTGCGGGTTCGAGTCCCGTCCGAGGCGAAATTTTTCTCTTGGCTATGGATGTTGTGATTGTCCGTAGGTGGTAGACGGTCTCTGACTGTCGAACGCGGAGGTACCACCCGGCGGATCTCGTAGGCGGAGCCAGAATGTGTGCATGTTGCATGCACACGTGTTCCCTCGCCAGAGTCCGTGTGGCGTTCCCCCTTTCCCACCCAATGGGTGCTTAGGCCTTAGGTAGTTGGAGTATAAAAAAAAGCCTTTGGTTCTCCTTAGCCCAATACCAAGTATTGTTTCGATTAGACATCCCTAGACTAGTAAACCTGGATTCATCCGAAAAAATAATATGGTAATTAAGCCGTCTTGAAAAATGATTTTCAAACAGATGGTGATGAATTTGGTACTAAAAAAGACTTAAAGGCATGTTTCTTTAAAGTTTTTCTAGCACTCTCGTGCGAAATTTGGCACTACTCACCTATTTCGCGAGTAGAAGCAGTACGATCATATTCTACGTACGCTAGGATGCTTATTTCGACTTACTATAAAACCATTACCATTAATAGGATCGTTATGTTCATTGTTCAAATATTCTATGAGCCAAAGATAATAGGCGTGTGATGCAGCTTCACCATAAATAAGGAGCATGTCGATTTGATGATCTCTCAAATAATTCATTATACTTTATATCAGTTAACTACTAAGTTGATTTCAAATGAAATAAACAAGCAGAATAAAAAATATTACACAATAAACGATGCTGACGCGTGGAAACGAGACTGATAGTTGACAGTAATTTTAAAGGCTTCTCCGTTCATTTGTTGCCAAAGCATCCCCAGGTCTCCGTGCAAACCAGAGAAATATTCGTCAATGTTAATTATTAGAACTCTGTTTTTTTGAAAGAAAAGAAAATAATATAATTATAATAAAAAATGAAAATCATAGATATTTTCTGTCACGCGACTAGGTAACTACTGGCCTACTGTGCTTAGGTAACAGCAAATCCTAATTTTCCTATTAGTTATACTGATATAGCTCTCCAAAATTTTCCAGCTTTATTTCTCTAAGACAAGTTCCTTATAGTGGACATTTTTTAGAGATAATCCGACATACTTTATTAGTAGTATTTAGAAAATTTATTCAAAATTCTGAGAAAATTTTAAATACATTTTGACATTTTAAGCAAAAACTAAAATAGTCGCAAATTTATGATATGTCTTTTTGTTCCGCCAACTCAGTGCAGAAGCTGCAAGAGAATCGATTTTTCCTCTTATTTCAACGGAAAGTTTGGCAAAGAATCCATTGGTACTGTCAAAACGACGCTATAGTGAATTTGGCGTAAAAGCCATTTAGGCCGCCATTTTGAAAACGAATGACTTCTTCTGATACACCGTTGAAAAGGGAATTTAATTTTAAGCTTTATGAAGATATGTAAAAATATATACTGGGCCTTATTTAAAATTTTTGTTTCATACTCACTTCCGGTCAAACCGGAAGCGATATTTAGTTGTTTTTTAATGAATAATCTGGGTTGTTATAGGTCATATCTTCATACAAAATTTCAAGGTTCTTCTTCAAACAATTGAATAGTGCCTTGTAGAACGATTTCGTTGGCACCCGGTAGAATCAATCTACTTGACGCCATTTTTTATCCAGTGATAGTAATTATCGCATTGCGTCTACACTCATACTGAAAAGTAACTCTTATCAAACGCTATATATTGTACTGAATATGATGCTACTATGATACAGTGTGACGAGAAAGACCTCTATAAGTATTGTTAAGAAAGTTGTCTACTTTCTGCTTATTCCGGCTCGGAACATCATCAACTTACTTGACAACATTCTTTTTCTTTATCATCCTTTAATCCGGGTGAGCTGACACGACCTATTACTTCATTCAGGGCAAGGGTTGTTTCCCCCTCGTCCTAAAACCACTGTCGCCACTACCCTGCGTTCGAATACAGCTGAAACCACAATCCTAAAGATTGCCCTGGGCTACCACGTTTTAAACTTGTATTGCACGGACTCCCCCACTTTTCCAGGTAATGGCCGGGGGTTATTCCATTTTCAGCGACGCTTTCGATAACCAAATCACTTTGAAAGGTAGCAGATTTTGGCATTACAAGATATTCTTCGTTTAGGCAGTGATCTGTTTTAAGAGGGGGCCTTGCTGAAAGGCCGTAAACGGGATGAATAAATAAAAAAGGTTTATGTTTTTATACTTAGGTCACCGCAAAGGCACACAGACACAGCATATACCGTGCTTTCAAAAGACATCCCCTTATTTATTTATAGGACCAAGTTAGCAGCTTGATTTGGGGTAATGAAATTGATGCATGATTGATGTGTTTTAACGTAAAAGTGACAGTTGGAAATTTCAAAATGCCGGTTGGCAATCGTTTTAAAGTTTCTTTTAAATGGAATAGGTGGTGCCTCATGTTGAAGCTCCTTATGGGTACTTTATATGCCTAGAATAAAAAAATTACCATCTTTAAATCTGCCAAGCTCGCAAGCTGTCAACGTTAAACATTTTTGTATATTCAATCACATAACTAAAGAACATCGATGATAGAATCTGTTTCACGAACATCTGCGGGATTAACAGCAACATTGATGCTGCTCATCACTACCTGTAGTCAAGTCGTCAAGCCCTGCTTTTCTTGGCGGAGACAAAAATCTCAGATTCTGCACCGATTAATCATCTTATAGTCAACGCCAAACAAAGTGGCGTGCACGTCATCACGATAAAAATTCACCGACCTAATGCCTAGGTTTCTATCACAAACAATTGCTCTATTGCAGTTTCATATTAATGTGATATATAAATTGTAAAATGGTCATTACTCTCTTATTATGGTTAATAGTCATATAAACATTGTTATTAAAATATCACATAAGTTGTTTTCTGATAAATTTAGACGCATTATGCGAAATAAAATGTTTTGCAAACGCTCCAATCACTTATCGACATGTAAACGCACTAAACCGATTTCGCAGCGTTGACACATTGTCACCTTGAAACTTATTTAAACTGGGAACTGACATTTGTATTAATTTTGACACTGAATCAATTTGTGGCATTTCAAATCTTTATAAATCCTTTGGCCCCGCATACTGTAAATCAACAACTGTTTGTTTCAAAACAAAATTATTCATTTTACGAGTAGATAAAGGCAATTTTGGTATATAAAGATGCCCAAACAGTTAAATAGTCGGTGTAAGGAACTCGTGGCCTCGTTAATGCACTACTTTGAGCAAGAAAGGGACAACAACGGGCCTTTGTTGCCTTTAAATGCTGTTCAAGAGGTAGGTTACTAATAATTATATGTAATGTATATTAATAATAGTGAAATTTTATTTCATTTTTTGTAGCGTGTTGCTGCTGCTTTAAAAATTAGTTTAAGGACAGTTAGTCGTATTTCCGAGGGTGTGAAAAGTGATGCAAATTTAGAATCGCCCAAGAAAAAGCGGAGTTATATTAAACGTGTAACCAACACAGCGACATTGGATACAAGTGCCATTCGAGAAGTGATCTATAATATGTATCACAAAAGTAAGATCTTATTATAATAACTTATCAGAAATTTGCATTAATTTGTTAACTAAATTATAATGTCATATTACACATGGTTTCAGAAGAACAAGTTACGATACAAACTTTATGGTCTCGATTAAGAGATAGGGCATTATTTGATGGTAGTGCCACGTCTTTAAGGCGGTTGCTTAGAGATCTTGGATTTAAGTGGCTTAAGGACAATCCGCGACGAGGGCTCATGGAACTACCAAGTATAGCTTTGAAAAGGGTGGAATTTCTAAGGCAATACAATCAAGCCAAGGTTGAGGCCTTATACCAGTTTGTCTTCCTCGATGAAACTTGGATATTTCAAAATGGGACCATAGGTCGCTCTTGGCAAAATGGAAACCAAAAAAGCGTGAAAGCTATTAAAACAGATGGTAAAAGGTATGTACTTTTACACAATTTGCACTATAAAATTTAAAACTAATATATTTTAGATACATTATATTACATGCTGGAAATGAAAATGGGTTTATTGAGGGTAGTGAAGCGATATTTTCTTCGAAAACAAAATTGAGCGATTACCATGGAGAGATGAACCAGGACAATTTTTTGAAATGGTTTCAACATCAGTTATTAGAAAAATTGGAGAGTCCATCTATGATTATACTGGATAACGCCTCTTATCACAGCATGATATTGAACAAAGTGCCCAACAATGCATGGACAAAAAAAAATATCCAAGACTGGTTGACAAATCAAAACATACCATTTTTAAACACAATGTTTAAAACAGAGCTATTGAGTATTGTTGCTCGGTACATAATGCTTCTTAATTATATATATTTTGGTCGACAGTTTATATTTCTTTTGTTTATTCCTATTCTTAAAATAACTGCTTTTTTAGAAACAAACCACCTAAAATATACGTGATTGATGAATTGGCGGAACAACATGGGCACAAAGTTCTTCGTCTGCCTCCTTACCATTGTATATTTAACCCTATTGAGTTAATTTGGGGCATAGCAAAAGGTTACTATAACAGACATATTGGTAGAGATGGTAACAGTGAAAAAGACTGTTTGGATATGTGGAACGAGGCTCTACAAACGGTTACCCCAGACATGTGGAAAAATAGTGTTCGACATACTGAGCAAGAAATTTTTAAATGGTATGAAAGAGAACGAATTTTTGATCGACCAGACATCGAACCTTTAATAATCAACTTTGAGAGTGATGAAGATTCAGATTCAGACAGCGCTGAAGAAAGAAACTCCGACTAACTTTATTGTACAGAAAAAGCTTACACCAGTAGCTTACCTAATTTTAGAATGCATTTTTCTGTATGAATTCTGTAAAATAAATACCATGCATAAAATTTGGAGGACCCCATTTGGATTTTTATTCAGTACCTTTAAGCTATCAATTAAATATGGTAGTTTCATAGTGTCATCTGATCAATAATTGTCATACTTAATGATTATGCAAGTACAGATCTATAATTTTATTATACTATTATTTTTGTTCTCATTTTAGGTTAATATTGCTTATAAACCTAGATATGTAAATAATAAATTTTATTATTTTACAAAAAGTTTGGCAACAATGTAAATTTTTCAACACACCCACCTTGATGACGTGCACGCCACTTTGTTTGGCGTTGACTATAGCTTCCCATCTCCTTCTCACCACGCATTGCTGTCCTGTATTCTCCGAGTGAGAAAGCGGTGTTGTAAGGTTAGGTTTCCATCAGAACTGACTGTGGCAGCAGGAACTGTACTAGGCCACAAAATTTGGCATCATGGGCATTCCGACTGGGAGGGGCTCAGATACTTCTTCACCTTTACTTGGAGAGATGTTTGTTTCGCTGACTCGGACGCGTCGGCTGTCTGTTCATCGATAATCGAAATTATCCACGTTGGGATGAAGGAATATATCCCTCGTACAGTAAAAGTGCCTAAGCCAGGGTCCAACGGCTCGTCAGCAGAAGCTCAAGGCTCACAGAACCTTCTCACAAAACCTCACTGCCATAGACCAGCACGATGTAAATTATGTCGCAGTGCAATGGTAGTCGATCTTTCTGGACGATGGTCAAGCAGATTGGAAGAAACTTCTTACGGAGTGCCTCCCAACACCTACGGCTCAGGATGGAGCGATTTCAAACGACTCAAAGGCTAAGGAGGAAGTGCTCGCCAAGATCTTTGCAGCAACCTCCACCACGGACGTCCCCCCAATGCCCGAGTGACATCGAATCAAAAGGTTGTCTACACCACGCCTGACTTCTGCCTGCCATCCTAACGGTCTCGAACTTCGTACATCTAGAACGGGCCGATAAGACCTCTTCTTTGTCCTTAGAGTATCGAGATTATGGAACAATCTACATGAAGAGGTTTTTCCCAGTTCTACTAACCTTTCTTTGAGCTCACCGCTGCTTGGACAAAGAAAAAAAACATGATAATGCGGTGTTTGACATTTCTTGTCAGATGAACGTAGTTGCGTGGTACCTGAGCACCAAAGTACCTCGCGCTCCTAATATCCAAACACCTATTTTCACTGTTTCTCTATTACTGCGCGTGTAGTGGACTAACTTGGCGGCAAAGGTAGCGGCCCTAATTCAGTAACTAACATAATAAACTTGATTTCCCAAGTACACATCTTAGTTCGTAGTGTGTTATTTGGCGGTTGTCACTTGGCTGCGACTAACTATTAACAAGCTTTGTGAGCAGCGACGCGATGTTGAGACAATCAAGAAAGCAAAGTGGTTTTATTTGTGTGAACGTTCGCCTACAATTCCATTATGGATTTTGTGACAATTTCTCCCGCTGTTGAATAGTAATTCTTTCCAGAACTTTCTAGAAAGACTTAACTTTGCTGGTTAACTCCGTTATTATTTATTTTAGACGGATATGGTGAGGAATCTGGAACTGCATAGCTGGTTACAAGACGTGACTTTGCATTTCTCGAAGGGAACTCACGAATTCGGCAATGGAGAAAAATATTATATTAAAGTCAAACTGTATACGGAATAACATGTTTCCAGACTACCGCGTAAGCTGTACGGCTCTCAATTGATCAAGCAAAGGTTACGTTCATCGTGAATCTATCTTTAATGATAGCTTTTACGCTCTAGAACAGTGGTCGGCAACCCAAAGGCAATTCTGATGGCTCACAACAGATTTTAAAAAGGTTTAAAAATCATAGAAGCTTCCGTATGTTTTGTAAATTCTCATAATAATCACAAGCAGCGGCAACAGTGCAGCGGTGAGCGATCTGTTCGAGAACGATCTCGATTACTTTGAATGGAATAAATACACAAGGCGCGGCGACAGTGCGCTCAGTTTAAAAATGAACGGAACAAAGTTCAGCGGTTGAGTTTGAGTTGGCCTGCAATCAAAAACATTATGAGAAGTTGTAAGAGGATGAAGACATACCATTTCTCTTCGGCATGGGAAGAACAATATTTCTTTACAAAAGTTAAAGGTAAAAATGTACGTCTGCTATGTAATACATGTGTTTCCGTTGCTAAAAAAGGGAATATCGGGAGGCACTATAAAACTGTACATCCGAATTTTGAAAAATCATTCCCGTTACGTTCTGCAACCAGAACGGAAAAACTGAAACAATTAAAAAATCAGTTAACTGGACAACAGACAGTGTTTTGAAAAATAATCGAGGCTGCAGCTGAAGCATCATACCGGATGGCCCAGATGATTACACAAAAGAAGAAACCTTATGAAGACAGGGAAATGATAAAACAGGCGTTTTTAGAAGCTGCAGATTCATTATCTGCCAACTTTGGAAATAAAGACGAGACAGTGTCTTCTATAAAATCTATATTACTTTCTGATACTACAGTGATGAGACCAGTAGAAGTAATAAGCAATGATATAGTTTTACAGTTAAGAAATGACTTCGATAACTGTGTCCACAAAAATAAATGCACTAATTTATTCAACTTGACTAGATCGAACATGTATGTACACCACTATTTATGTCTGACTATTTATTTTTATGTCGCGAGAATCTACTTTGCTTCCATCTCCCGGCCGTCCCCATATAGTCCGCTTCGCAGGTACTCGTTGATTCGAGAAGATTCCGGTGAGCCACGTAGCGGCAGTCCAGAATCTTCGAGGTCACTTCGCGTCGATCTAGAAGGCTAGTCACTGGCACTGTCCTCAACCGATGTAGCCAGCACCGAAGGAGAGTCTCTGGCACGGTCCCCAACAGATGTCGCCACTGAAGGAGAGTCTCGCGGTCCCTAACAGATGGTGCCAACAGTACTATTAATTCTTGTTACAGCACTATAACAATGCACAAAAATAAAGTGAGGAAATACAACAATGTTTTGCAGAAGTCCTAGGAACACCTTTAAAATTCGATATTTAAAAGCACTGCACAGAATTTTTGCCCCTCAACAATACCCAAAAGCGAATACAAAGAAATTAAAAACAAAAATATTAAAGTGAGAACAGGCGATATCACAAAAACCACTTTATCGATATGGTTCATGGGCTCATTATCTTTTGTCAAACCTAAGCAAACATATACCTGAGAAAATTTTGAAATAAACTACTGGGTGTTCCTTTTTCTACGCCAATCTCCAAAATACTTTAAAAATATTTTTTTCGAACATTACAGATTGACCGTATTATTAACGTGATCCCGCACAAGATTCGCGTTGTATAAAGACGTGGAGAAAATACAAATCGTGTGCTACAATCTTTTTTGCCTCAGTTGAATCGGATAAAACCTCTTCTGCCTTTACAGCATACATAAAGGCGAGGGTCGTTCTGTGTAAGGGAACCTGCTAAACATTTTTGGCGAGGTGGAAGTTTGAACACTACCTGGAGTGTAACAATGAGCGGGTCACGTTTCAACATGTAATGAGATTTTGTCCTCGGTATTGAAGATTTGAAATATTATCATTGATACAACAACGGCACTGTCGGTAGGGCAGGGGAGAAAGGACCAGGAAGAAATAGTTATTTATTTTACAATCTAAAATCTAGTATTTTTTCCATGTATAATACACATTTTTTTTATGTGACGGGAAACACGACGAATAAATATTGACAATTATCGATGTGAAATTTCAATTTTCAAATTAGTAGGCTTGTACTTATAGCGAGAATTAGAGTCAGCTGCGTTGCTAAGGAAACTTTTAAGGTAATCAAACAGCTGCCAATTTAATTTTGTGATTTGATTAAAAAATGGTGAACTTGTTGGTTATTTAGAAGTTATTTTTAATACTATGTCACATGCTAAAATTACGTAACCTTCGTTTTTTCTGTTTTAATCACTTATGAGTGATTTAAATTTCTCTTTATTGATTATAGAGTGCCCATTCATAGACCAAACCCTTTTTAATGATTATTATATTATATCTGCCATTCTCAGCGACTCAGTATTGTATTGAAATCTCTCTTGTATCTGAGAAATATGCTCATAAATATTGTTGATCCCTCGTAGACAAATTTGTTTCTGCCTACAATCTGCCCATCGGAAACCAGCGCGCCATCTTATGATGTTCATACGTACTAGCCATATATGAATGTTTATCTTCCTATCAAGATACCTTCTTTACCGGCTTTTATCTGTTCTTTTTGATGTTTAGATGTAGATACCTTCTTTACCGGCTTTTATCTGTTCTTTTTGATGTTTAGTCGAACGTGCCTTTTTTAAGGCCACTTATTCAACCTTCTTTTAAGGGGTTGCGTGCGCAAACGGTCCAGCGCTATTTTACTTTCCGCTGTGATTTTGGTTGTGTGCGGGCGTTTTTTTTTCGTCAACTTCCAGATTTGCGGATATTAACGCCCCAAGCACCAGTTTATGGAGTAGTACCGTTTTATAATGTACCTTACGTTTAGTTGTGTTGGTTAGGGTACTATCCGGCCATTTTGTAATGGGATTTTAACCTCCAGCGGTAAGTTCTCTTTTGTATACCATCGGACTATGTCCATTAATGCTTGTCCTTAAGAAGTTTGTTCAATATCTGATTCCTTTTAGTGGAAAGCCATTGTGGAGAACCACCATTCACACTCCTCCAGCTTTGTTTTGTAGCTGTCTTGTGGGAATAACATAATAAGAATCTGAGTAACAAATGGCGTCACGAGTGTTGCGTTCTGAGGTATCCACTGGAAAGCAGAGTGTTCATACTCAGAAGCAATAAGACTTAAGTAGCTATCGTCAATCTGGACATCGAAGAAAAAATAGTCTGGTCTCGACGTGGACCTACTACTCGTAGTCTGTATACGTTTGTAGAAAACATGTGATAACGACAGTGAAGAAAGGAGTGAGGACGAAGCTGAAAGCATAACATAAATACACTCTTAAGTTGGAAACGCTGAAAGTGTTCATCCGGTCCCAAACAATAAATGCATCCAACAATGAATACGTATCTAAAAGAACATGAAACCCTTTCAGCGTGCGGTATCTTTTTTCAGAAAATTATACGGAAGAAAATGAGACGGAAGGCATTAAAATGCCGCATCATATATCATAAAGTTCCCAGACCGTGTTTAAACGTTCACGTCATAACTAACACGTCCTTAGAGTTTGTAATTTATACGGGTTTTAATACTTCACTTAAACGTTTACATGATATGAATACACTCAAAATTACCCTGGCAGATTGAAATTATACATAGCAACACCACAAGGAAGGATGGTGCCTTCACGAGGAGACTACTAATATTTACTAGTACGAAGCAACTGCGTGAGAATTATATCGATTTTCAGTATTGTTAGGGTACGACTACACCAAAAAATATACCCAGGAGCCTCTTCGGAAAATTCTTTCTAGTATAGTCTACTTAGATCTATTTGGCCGTGCTTGAAGATCCTCGCCAGAGCATATTTAGGACTGAATCATCAATCACCAAAAAGTACTAAACAGGGTTGTGCTACGAACCAGCATTAGCCGTATTATCCAGAATAGACTGAAGACCTTGTGTGCAAGTAAATGAGAAACATCTCCTACAAGTGGTTTGCCAGACTCCATCTCTGTCCATACAATGGGATGACAGAAGACCCTTATGTCATCTGGCTTATAAATACTCGTCTGTACCACAACTGAAATAGTCGGGTCCATCAAGCAGTCGGATTACTGAGTAAACATTCAGGCATAAGACCGTAAGACGGTCTTGTGGCTCGACATTAACAAAGCTTCTGATACAAACTTGATACCTGCCGTTGGATTGAAGAGGCGTGCGGCAGAGCTTGCTCCAGTTCTTTCGCGTCTCTTCTAGATATCTTGCAAATCCGGCTCCTTCCCAGAAAAGTGAGAACTTCTTCATGTCAAATCCATCCCAAAAAAGGGTCTAAGACAGATCCTTACAACTACAGTCCAGTAGCTATGTTTTCTGTTATACGTAAGGTGATGCAGAGGTGCAAATCGCATGCTTCTGGAATGTCACGAACGTCACGGTTTGATTAGCGACAGGCAGTATGGTTTTGAGGCACTAGCGATCCACAGGGGACCTCCTAGCTTACGTCACGCAATGGTGGGGTAAACTCATCCAGTTTTATGGTGAGGCTCATGTCGTTGCTCTTGATATCACGAAAGCGTTTGATCATTCGTGGCATGCTCTTATGCAAACGTCCATTCTATGGCCTTCCAGGGAAGCTTTGCAGTTGGGTGGGTGACTTTCCTTCTAGCTGAGTTCTCCTCGTCATCCCAAAACGTTAGCGTAGGTGTTCACCAGAGTCTTGGCTCCGACACCGTCCTTCTAACATATCAACCACCTCCTTTCACGTACGGTCAATCTAATCTAAGCTTTGCTGACGACAGCACTCTACATGCAGGAATTCAGAGCGACAAGCCGATCTCTGCCGGTGAGCTGAAAAAAGAGAACACTAGCGGCGACTTCCTCTCTGACGAAAGATATGGAACTTATAACTTCTTGGCGACGCAACAGTCTTGTACAGCTTAATGCTTAAAAAACACAGTATTGTACCTCGACGAAAAGAAATAGTCCTAGCGCTCATCCCGTTTCGATTAATGGCCGAAGTCTGCCAAAGAGCCATTCATTTCGTCTGATCGGAGTCCACATCGCCGAGGACTTGATCTGGCACGAACACATCTCGTCAATAGCGGCAGCTGCTGAGAAAAAGCTAGGCTTTTTGTTTAGGGCTAAGAAGTGTTTTTCTCCGCATGACCTCTTCACTCTATAGAGGAGGGCTGTCCGACTGATCGACGACTCTTCTCTGACATTCTCGGGACCCATTCGCACCATTTCGGCGATCTAGCTCTCTTCACCCAAAGACTTTGCTCTTCAGGCTCTTCTCCATGATAACGCCGCGCGATGTGCCTGCCAGACAGACCCGCCTGACTTCGGCCTCCCATCTTAACCGTGTTGAACTTCGTACATCCAGAACTGGCTGACACGACCGCTCCTTTGTCCGAGGGTGGCGAGATTGTGGAACAATCTGCAAGAGGCTTTTTGCAGTTATACTAACTTTAGGTAGTTCAAAAATTGAACAAACAAAATTCCTTTGGGGTCCTCAAAGCAGCCGCGGTGTCCTGACATTTGGGCTTCTACCTGGGCAGCTGCTTCGGTCTAAAAAAGAGGAGGCTGCAAATCCTTCTTTGTCGTTGGCTGAATTTACGTCTTGGTAGCAAATTTTGTGTCCAAGGCTAAATTAAAAATTTTTTTGCAGCTAAATGAGGCTATATATGAAGTATATGTTAGCTTCATATCAGTATTAGGGGCCTATCATACACAAATCGTATAATGTCTCTCTAGTTTGATGAACATCTTCTAAAAGTCGGCCCTATTCATTAGATCTGTTAAAACATCTTCTCAGTGGTAGATTTTGAGCAAAAGGTGCAGATTTTGTGCCCCCGATTAATAAAATAGGACCTTAGAATCATAGTATCGTGTCGCTTGCACAAGTATTTTAATGATATCAAAATATACCAAGTATACAGGGTGACTTCGAAGTTGAGTCATTTATTTTAACAGTGAGTAGATCTGATCAAAAGAAATGTTTTTTTCCTTTAACATTTTTGTGGTAAAATTAAAGTAACAAAGTTACAGCCCTTTAGAAGTTTGAGTACCGCCCTGTCTCAATAATAATATTATGTGCTCGTGTTTGGCAACAACGGATATAATCCGCCTTATCCGTTCGTCGCATCGGAAACAAAAAGAAGAATTTGAAACGATCTTTTTACTACAATGTACAATTTTATTCTGTTGTATTCAGTTGATGTGTCAGTCGGTAACGCGTGAGTGAATAGTGGTGTGTGTTGCGTGGCTCAAACGAAATAAAAAATGGCACATATTTACGAAAATGCTGAATGTAAACAAAGGGCTCGTGAATCAGGTGACTTAAGACCTCACAGGGGAGGGCATGCCGGTGCTCCAAGACCGCACGATCAAATACAGGTCCGCACTGAAATACTTGTCGGGAGGATACTTTATAAAACAAGGTAACATTTTTTTAATTTTTTTTTTTTTATTTTTACACACATATTTTGGTTTATCTTCCTTCTACAATCATTATCTGAAAATTAAGGACTCCACTTCAAAGTCACCCTGTATATGAATGAGCACTATCTATAAGTTGTTTGAAGTGCCATCAAAATATAAATGTATTTAATTTTACAAATATGGTGCTTATGCTACCACACTATAGAATAGAATAGAAATTTATTGGTTTCTCAGTTATAAACAAAGAACAAAGAAATTTATAACAGAGATAACACGTCATTGTGATACAGTGTAAATAACATACAATTTTTTTAAAGTACATACAAAAACAAACATACATAGACAATATAATTATAATACAGGGATATTGATGCTTACGGTTTCACTAGAGCACAGAACTCTTCAAAACTATATGGTTCCATTTCGCATATATATGTATGAATGCTTTTTTTTAATATAGTGAATGCTGAAATGGATTGAATATGTTGAGGTAAAGGTTGAGTGCAGAGTAATGTGGACATTTTTCGGTAGGATTTAGCTTATGTGATGGGTAGATGTATTTCTGATTTACGAGTATTGTAACTGTGGTTGAAGTCGTTTTTTTTTTCAAACTTGTCTTTATGGTTAAAGATAAATAGTAGAGCATTATAGATATAAATTCCCGGTAATGTTAATAAGCGGTTGACGTTAAATATACTTCTACATGACCCTCTAGGTTTCATTTTGAACATTGTTCTTACTATTCTCTTTTGTATGATAAAAATTCTATTAGCTGCAGGACTATTACACCAAATTGTTATTTGATAAGACATAATAAAATATGCAATACTCGTAGGCAGCCTGAACAGCTTGCTAGGGCAGGTGAGTACTGGTAGTTCATAGCATGCATACTCTCAATGTGCTTATCAAACTTAAGACAGCTATCGTATGTGACACCCAGGAGGTTTGTATCGCTTTTGATACATGGTTCATTAATTAAGGTGTCCGAGTGACAAAAAAAAGTAAACACCCTATGTTTATTCGATTTTAATAAATTTCGGCATATACGTTCAGTGTCCCTTTCTAGTAAATGATTAAATTTACAGCTTGATTCGTCAACTGACTGCGGAAGCTGGTTCAATAATGTGTTGAGGATCCACGATTTCTTATACACTCATTGACACTCCCGGGCATCGTGCTGATAGGGTGGTCGATATCTTGTTGGGGTATCTCATTCCAGGCTACTGCAACTTCGTGAGTAAGAGCTGCTAAAATCTGTGGAGGGTGTTGCAAATCCAAGAGCCTGCGACCTATCATGTCCCAGACTTATTCAATTGTAGATGGGTCAGGCGATCGTGGTGGCCAAGGTGAACGCTTGATGCGATGTTGATCCATGAAGGCTAACGATACTCTGGGATCTTTATCACCAAACAATACAGGCAGCCACCACAAAAACTTAGAAAAACCTGACCATTTTATCATTTGTTTCAAAATATTATAATCCTATTTTAAAAATACGGTGGAAGTGTCAACAGGCTAAGAACATCGATGTTTGAAAAAGTAATAATACAATAGAAGGCCAACACTCGGCCACGACGGATTCTTACTATTTAAAACTGTAATGACCCATACGCGTGATCAACACGTGATTAGAGTTTGATCCCGGCTTCCTTCCAGTACAGCCATATAGCGTACGACATATGTCGTTTCTGTGGCTTTGCGGTGGTCAACATGGAAATAATGGCTGATTGTTCTCCGCCGGTAGAACCATTGAAATCAAAGACGCGCCTCGACCGGCAGACTCATAGGCGTCGGCAACGCATTAGAACGTGTTTCGTTGAGCGATCGCATATTGTGTGTTTTTATAAGAATTGTTGTGTGATTGTTATTGTTGTGGTTTCTGTGGTTACTGTTTTGGTTATACTTAACCATGGAGAGTACAAATGGCACGAGTTGAAGTACTGAAAGCCAGGGAACAAGTAGACGGCTTCGTAAAGCACTGAAGAGGGACGCGAAAGAAATCGTGCTCAACGTGTTCAATTATCTGAACAGAACTATGTCGCAGGGAGATGCACTCGCGCGTTGTGAAAGTATGACAGGCGTTCCAGAGTGGACCATTCGCAGGGTGGTGCATGAAAAGAAGAAAACTGGAGCTACTACTGATCCAAAGTTTAATTTGAAGGGACGAAAGGCCGTTAAATTGGATGACGATAGCAAAATGGCGTTAAGGCGAACCGTACATTCATTCTTCTTTAGGAATGAGATACCAACCCTCAAGGCTGTACATGCAGCGATCAAGGAAAATGAAATTATACCCCAAATGAGCGTCGAGGTAATGAGGAAATCCCTGCACGAAATTAATTTTCGTTACGAAACGCGTAATCGGAAGTCAGTATTGATAGAGATACCTGAAATAGTCGCCTGGCGTCGAAAATACCTACGCGAAATGATTGAATATAGGCGACAAAGCAGAAAAATCTGTTATTTGGACGAGACATGGGTAAATGCAGGTCACACAGTTAAAAAAACCTGGATAGGCAAAAACGTAGTGAGTAACCGACAAGCAAGCATTGAAGGTTTGTCAACAGGTCTTCGTGGACCGTCAGGGAGAGGTCAAAGATTGATCGTAACTCATATTGGTAGCGATAGTGGCTTTTTAGAAGAGTGTGACTTGATTTTCGTCTCTAAGAAAGGAGGTGATTACCATGACGAAATGAATGCCAGCTGCTTCGAGAGCTGGTTTCAAGGGGTGCTTCAGCGGGTTGAGCCCAACTCTGTGATCGTCATGGATAATGCTTCCTATCATAGTCGTCGAGCCGAACGTGTACCGACTATGGGATCTCGAAAAAGTGACATGCAGCAATGGTTGCGCGAAAAAGGAATCCCGTTTGACGATTCATGTGTGAAAGCGGAATTGTATGAAAAAATTAAACAGCACAAACCTGCGAACATTAGTTACGTGACTGATGAGATGGCCCGTCAATGTGGTGTCACTGTGCTGCGGTTACCGCCCTACCACTGTGAACTGAACCCAATAGAGCTCATCTGGGCTCAAGTGAAGGGTTATATTGCGCGCCATAACACAACCTTCAAATTACCAGACGTTTAGGTTTTACTTGAGACTTCCATACAGCTAGTAACGCCCGAAGCTTGGCAGAATGCTATCCGTCATGTTGTGAAGGAAAAAACAAAAATGTGGCAGCTTGACCACCACATCGACACCATCATAGAGCCAGTTATAATCAATTTCAACGAGGAAAGCGATAGCGACAGTTTATTACTGTCAGATGTAAGTGGAAGCGACGATGAATAAAGGCAATTCCCAAATTTTTGACTTACAATATGTTTCAATTAAGCATGTGACAAATCTAGTTCACCCATGTTAAACATTCATACCCCGCCTATGAACAGCCGACTACTGGTAGTTAAGTGATGTTCACGTGAACATCGATGAGTCATTACAGTTTTAGATAGTTATAGTACAAGTCTCAAAGCACGTGCCTAACTGTCCCCTCTTCCTGCTCACGCCTCTACAAAAGGATGTGGCTATATATATATATACAGCTGCTTTCTTAGCTGACAGCCTTGAGTTGGAATGCCATAGCCGGCATAGCATTTCCCTACTTCATCACTAGAACAGCTGAATAATTCTCTAATCTACCAAACACATCATTCCACATGTTTTCGAAAGCTGAAGTTGTAAAGAAGTGAGACCCTGTATAAAGTGTTGTAGAGATACTACTATGGAAGTAACCCTTTCACATATGAATCTACCGAACAAGGCATTTAGCAAGAAAATCCCCGATGTAAAATTGCCTTAACACGCTTACAACTCCGCCGACAGAGTATATAATTTGCAATTCAAAACAGAAAATGAATGCTTGTATCTTCGATTCAGAGCAAACTGTTCAGTATGTACACAGAGTTCTGTTGGAAACACATTTTTGTTTGCATGCAGGGCGTGATCACTCCTAAAATGAAATTAATTTCAAGCATATTAACCATGTTTACATTATTATGAGCCATTGTGGCATTTGGATTAAAATCGATTGAAATCTCGTCTATCAGTGTCAGAACAATATCGCTGATGCTATATTTTAAACACGAACCGTGGTTTTTAAACTGGATTCTATCAGCTACCGGGTCAAGCTATAAGGCATTACATTTTAATTTGTACGGCAATCAAAAACATACGAGGTCTGTAAATTGAGTGAGGAGACTGATCTGTTTTGTTCCAATGTGATTACAACTTTATATTGCCACCTCCTGAAGCTTCGCAGCGCTGAAGACGGTTAGGTTAGGTTTCTTAAGAGTGGATCAATAACCATCCTCCACTGCGACTCTTTGGCGTATTGTGGCTCACACCTATTTATATTTCACCAAGCATCTCCGACCACCTGAGGAAGTCGATCAACTTGTTTGGAGAAGTATCCTTCAGGTCTTCTGCTTGGAGTACCACGTGTCCAAGTATGTTGTACCTGATGCTGGCATTTGCACAATACATGACCGTTTCATCTCCATCCATGCACAGTCTGCACTCAGTGTCTTCTGCCATGTCCAGCCTACTCTGTGGTGACGCAATTTGCAATGACCAGTGTACAGTCCTACTAGAGCTTTTAGGCTATTCCTGTTCAGTCGTAGCAAAGAGTCTGTTACATTCTTTGTCAAGATTGGCATAGTTGTCTTAGCATGGGTTAACCCTGTTAGTCCCTCCCGGTATTGATGGATCTTTCTGTCCATCTCTTCAGAGATTATTTGTTAAGCCGATTTGTATGCGATTCCAGTCGCTGGCTCAGGCACTATGAACGGTGTGCTAGCCCCACTCTTTGCCAGAGCGTCAGCTGTGTTGTTTTCCCTCTCTGTGTGTCCTTGTATCCATATGAGACGGACTTCATTTCCCTCCCCGATGCCACCGAGAGCTTCTTTGCAATTCAACACTAATTTCGATGTCGAGTAGGTGGAGTCAAGTGCTTTAAGTGCGGCTTGACTATCAGAAAAAGTAATTATAGTTCTGTGCCTCAGTTGTCGTTCTACGATCATTCCGGCACCCAGTTCTATAGCATATAGCTCTGCCTGGAAGATCGATGTCCAGGTTTCTAGGCTAACGTATTTTTCAATCTTTAGCTTCCGCACGAAGATACCAGCTCCAAAACCTACCTCGGTCTTGGAACCATCTGTTCATGCACAGATATCTTTCCTTATGAAGTTAACTTGCTGTCCCCACTCATTCCTGTGTGGAATTGTCACTGAGTGGGGTTTAGCATATCTTGTTGTGGTGGTTTTGTAAGTCCACCAGCATAGTGATATTGTCCACTATGCCATTTGCCATATGATGTAGTCTATTACCTTCTTGCCTCTCCTTCCAGGTATATGTGCAAGGGGGTAAAATAAGAAGGTCCTCCATAGCTTTAGTTGGTGTGGTACGAAAGGCACCAGTGATCAACATACAAGCTTCCCTCTGTATTGCGCTCAGTTTGGCTTGGACAGTTCTTTGTGTTACCTTGCCGCACCCAGCTACAGATCCATAGATTATCATAGGTCTAATAACCATGGTATAAAACCAAAACATTTGCTTAGGCTTCATTCCCCAGTTCTTTCCACAGACCCTTCGGCAGTTCCATAGCGAGATCCTTGCCTTCTTATGGACTGCTTCCAGATGTGAATTCCATTTTAGTGCTTTATTTAAGATTATTCCTAGATATTTCGCCTCTTTTGCAAACTGTACATTTTCTCCTTGGATTGCTGGAGGCTTAATCCCATCCAGTTTTCTATTTCTGGTGAAAGGTACGATGACCATTTTTTGCGGGTTGATTGACATTCCTTCCCATTCGCACCAATCTGCTATTGCGGTTAACAGCTTCTGCAGTGTTTCCGAGATATGTTCCCCAGATTTCCGTCTGACTAGAAAGACTAGATAATCTGCATATGCCTAAACCTCGGCCTCCCACAGGCGAATAATGGCAATCAGATTATCTACCAGGAGCGACCACAAAAGAGGAGATAAGGCCCATCCCTGTGGACACCCCCAGACAGCTCTAAATCTGAGTGTCTCCCCCTGTAAGGATGTTGTTATGATTCTGGATGTCAACATGCTTCTGATCCAGCCGCAGATAAGAGGATTCACACCCCTGGAGGCGATTGATTCGTTGAGGGATTCTGGTAAAGCATTGTTGAACATGCTCCCTCTATGTCCAAAACTGCCGATATGGCAATTTCCTTGGTTTCCAAGGACGCTTTGATGCTGGCAACCAAGTTATTGAGAGCAGGGTCTGTTGATTTACCAGCCTGATAGGCATATTGATGCACACTTAGAGGATGCCTCGCCAGTGCCCCCCCCCCCCTTATGTACTCATCAATTACCCTAATTGGTCTGGATACATGCCATCCTCTCCTGGCGATTTGAAGGGCTTAAATGATTTTATCGCTCCTTTAACCGCATGAGGTGTTACTATGGTTCTGATAAACTGCTAGTATCCCCTGTGGGGTGAAGACTGTTCTTCCACTCCTCATAGCACTGGAGCTGGAGCTCCGATACAGTAATATCATCCAGCTGGTCAGTGACAGCTGTTTGTTTTCGGCTGTCCCTGTCCTTAAGGTGACTTTTCGACTTCGGGAAAAGAAAAAAGCCACAAGGACTGTTTTTACTGGGCAAAGCTCGTTTATAGACATTCTGATCTGATAGACAGTGGTGTGGGTCAAACTTGACTCTTCCGCTATCATTCTATCAACCGACAATCTGAACGCACAAGATCTCGGATTCTGTCAATATTTTCACCGGTTTTTGAAGATGAATGGTTCATCTTCAATCGACTCTCTCCGTTCTGAAAATGCGTTAAACCACCGAAAAACATAGGCTCTTGACAAAACACCATCTTTGTAGGCCTGCCGAAATTTAACAAAAGTTTCCACTACACTGAGCCCAAGTCTGAAGCAAAACCTAATAGCACACCGATGCCCGAATTTGATGGCATTAATTTTTAGAACACAATAGGAAAAACTTCACAAGAAAATCGCTACGGATAACCAAATGACTCGAACGAGTTCAAACTTGTACTGAAGGCAGATCATATGTTCCTCTGTATCCCCTCCGAGCCCGGCGCCTACAGTGTTGCCAGATGGAACGATATGTTGCCAGTATCATCACTAAATTTACAGACCTTGTACATACATGTAAATACATCGTCCACAGTACTTAGACGCATAGGCCATCAGTCATCCCAAACTGTTGAAAAAAAAAACGGTGATACGACCAACATTAGCCATAGAAGCCCAAATCACCTCTTGAATATGTTCTCTTTTCAGTATGACACCTAGACAGTCGCAAAAAAGATACTCAAGTATAATCATGCACGTGGTTTCACTTATGCTTCCTTAGAATAGCGTGTTCGATGTTTGTCAATTAGAAAAAGTTGAACGTGCTAGCTATCAAAGTATAGAATGATAATTTTAAGATATGGTGAAGTGACATCAAATTGTTAAGAAGCTCAATTTCTTGTTTGTAGAGGAGCTTTTTCAATATAATTGTCACGACTTCACTGGGCAGGATGAAGACGGGCTGTTAATTTAGAGTATTTAGCATTACACAGTTCTTTTGTCATCGCTTTGTCTTTTGGATTACATAGCGCCACAGAATAAACAAGGCGGGGTATGCTTGGGATCCCAGAATGCTTTTCTTAATTACCTTTTCATGGTGAACACGAATCTGAAGTAAAAACTGCGAGCCGATGGACAAAGAACCAGGTAATTCAGACAATAAGATCACTCACTTTGGCATTTGAGGTAGACGTGACCCCTAAAAAATACCAAAATGTTTAATTCTAATGAATAAATTACTTTCATATTTGCTAATTTAAATTTGAGATTGGTGTTCAGAAGGAAAAATACACGTAATAAATACAAGGTGTCCAGAGAGTTGGGACTTTTCTAATCATAAACAACTACGATAGAAATAACAAAGCTAATGTTTGGGGAAACAGAAGCGAAAAAGTAAAAAAAAAGTAAACGAAAAATTACTCACCGCTCATTTGCAGAGGAATTTCAAGTTCGGCTATGTCACGTATAAGTACCGTTCCAAGTTGTCGTCGTTGGTAAAATGTTACGCAGAAGGTCTAGGTATTGTAAAGCGTCCATCCTATTCAGGAAAATAAAATGTTCAATGACCATACCATTAATCACGCAAGCCCAAATATTCAAAAACGATGTTGGTTGAAAATGTAATCGTCGGAGTACGTGAGGATTTTCCATGAGTACTTCGGAAGTTATTCACTCTGTTACTCGTGAAGGTTGATTTGTCCGTGACTAATATGCACGCAGCATTTGTCACATTTTAGTCTTGGAGACTTGCACTTGTCTAGCCACTTCTCTAATGCTTATTGAAGGATTTTCTTGCACAAGATTTGATATTACTTCCTCAGTTTGCACCATTGTACCTCGACATTACTGCAACTGACCTGTATCCCTAGCTCTTTGCACAAGGTAAACAAATGTATGCGACCCTGAATTATAACGTCTGGAAAAGCGATCTGCATACACTTGCTAAGCCTCGGTAGCATTTTGAAGACCCTCACCATAAATTAAGGTTATGTGGTCAAGTTCTATACGCCCAACTTTGCGGACACGCTTTATAGTAAGACCCACTTTTGAATTGTTGCGGACCTGTGGCTCGTTTTTGTGCCCAGCGGCCACCAATTTTGACTTTCATTGTGAAAAGGTGCATGTAAAAAACTAGTTGGAGCCCAATCACATGCCGCTTTTTCATTCTGTTGGTCTGTGTATTATCTAACACGTAACAGATCTATCAGGGAACGCAGAACCAGACGCTATTGTTTGCAAAGCTATTTTCCTTCACGGAGTTTTTATAATTTCCCATTCGTCGAGTTTTGCGAGTGTGATACACTGTCTAACGTAACAAAATTCGATGAAGTTGTGGCATTAAACAAAGTTTCCAGTTTCTGTACTATGTTAAAACTTCAGTAATCTGTCACTGTGGAGTGTCACCTCAATTTGCATGGATTATATGAAGGTTTATTTGTATGGAAGGTTTTTCACGGGAAAAGTTTCCGTTTGTGATTACTTATGCAGCTTTGTTCCAGTAAGTTGGATAATACGTGTCAGATGGTCTTATTTGAAGAATTCACTGAACATACCACCCGTTGCTTGGGTGAAGGGTCAGTAACGTTCCAATGGTAATGTACCAGCTGATCACTGACGAAGGGGCTGCTAGAGTTTTTGGCATAAAGCCTCCTGCTTTTTGAATTAGTGTAATCGCTAGTTATTCAGCTATCCTAGTGACGTAACAGCGAAATACTAAATGTCTACAGGGTGTCCCAATATTTTGTGGACATAGAGGTACCACGTATTCTTAGACTCAAAATGAGTCGATTGGGCATAGGTGCTTCGTTCGTTTGTTCGACGGTGTCAAAGCTTTCTTCTTAAAATACATCTTTTAAGATATACTCAACGTGCCCATATTACTCGTCGTACTACGGACTTTCTTCAAGAAGCAGACGTTAATGTTTTTCCGTGGCCACCCCGTTCACCGGATTTAAATCCCATCGAACATGTGTAGGATATGATGATGAGGAGACTATCCACTTTGCACCATCCGCCACAGATTCCGCCACAGCTCATCCATGAAGTTCGAGTTGTTTGAAATGAGGTGCCACAACCAGACATCGATCATCTCATTTTGTCGATGCCTAGACGTATACAGGAGTGTATGCAACTGCGGGGTCGCCCAACAATTATCCATTTTTTTTCTTATTACTTTAGATGAAATTTCGTGAGAATGTTATCGTTTGATTCTTGTGAGACTACCTCATTGCCAAAATATCAAGTTGGTGGGTGTAACACTTCTAATGTCACAGAGTATACATGTATTTTAAAAACTGATAAACCGCGTATCTGCAGGTATCCGTTACTTTTTTGATCATGATCAATGATAAATAATAGTAGAATAGATTGCAGTAGACATATTCAACATATACTAAGTGACATATAAATCCGAACACCCAGTTTAAATGGTTTTATTTTAATAAAATTTTGTATGAGTACTTAATGAAGCATAATAAGTAAATGATAAAAATTTCAAAATGATTGCACTGCTTTAAGGCCCTTTGACCTTTAATAATGTGTGGATGCACCCTGATGTGCTACGCATTCTCCAACGCGCCTAGACATGCTTCTGATCAGGTGGTCAATGTCCTCCTATGGTATCTCATTCCAGGCAACCACCAACTCCTCTCGAAGTGCTTCTAGAGTCTGAGGAGGACGTTGCAAATTGAGCAATCTCCTACCCATCATATTCCACACGTGCTCAATTGGGGATAAATCGGTAGATCTTGGTGGCCATGGTAACAATGTGACATCATTATGTTGAAAGAAGTCTATTGTGACACTTGCAACATGTGGTCGGGCATTATCTTGTTGGAAAGTTGGATCTGCCAGGGTGTCAAGATAGGGTAAAAGATGGGGTTCTAGAACTTCGTGGATATAACGCTGCGCGTTCATGTTACCTCTGATGAAGATTAAAGGTGACCTGGAACCATAAGCTATAGCACCCCAAACCATAACTCCAACAGTGTGATGAACATGTCTTTCAACAAAAAACTGTGGATTCTTCCTTTCACCACGTCGCCTTCTAGCCCTGGCACGACCATCGTGCATGCCTAAACAAAATCGAGACTCGTCACTAAAGACAATACTGTTCCATTCCTGATCCCAGAGTGACCGTTGTCTGCACCACTCAAGGCGATTACGTCGGAGTTCTCGAGTTAAAGGGAGGACCCAGTGTGGCCGGTATGAAAACAAGCCAAAACTTCTCATTCGTCGGTAATCACTTCGCATGCCAATAGGTCTTCCGTGTTCTGCAAACCATTCATTTGCAATGGACCTGGTAGAGGAGAAACGGTCCCTTAAGGCCAATAATCTTAGGCGGCGATCTTCACGGTCTGTTGTTCTACGGCGGCGTCCAGTGCCCCTTGCTCTTTGCGTACGGCCTTCTCGAAGCCATGCCTGACAACACCGAACCACAGTGTCTACACTTCTTTGCACTCTAACTGCAATTGCCCGAAAAGAAAGTCCAGCTTCCCGAAGTCCCACTATACGGCCCCTATCAAACTCACTAAGTTGACGAAATCGTACAGGTCTCCATACTCTAGGCATCGTAACCGATCATAAAGGATGTCAAGAACCAAAATCCGCCAACGTTGATTCTTTACTGCGGCTGAAATATTCATTTTTAGAGCGTTAGTGAATTTAAAAAAAGCAGTATAAAAACCGGAATGTCCAACTAAGGCTGAAAATTTTTTCACTTGTTATTTACAGTAAGATAAATACATTCACCAACTTTTATTAAAATAAAACCATTTAAACTGGGTGTTCGGATTATATGTCACTTAGTATATATTTCACACAAGGAGTTCACAGAATAGTAATATACGATCGGGTTGATCTAGAAGATAGTTTGGGTCATCATGTATCCGCAGTAGGTATACAGTGGATTAATTGGGGGTATCCAATAAAGTATTTTCGTTTTTCTTGTTGCATTTAAGTGTATTTTCCTGCAGTTTCGCTTCGATAAATAGATGGCTTTTGAAAGGTAATCGAAGTAATTACCGTTAAAATGAGCGAAACTGTGCCTTGTGTTTTATTACAAAATGGTGCGTTTGCTGGGAATTGTTTTGTCCAGTTCACAGAATTCACAACTGGATTCACTTTTCTCTCTTCCAAATTACTCCCCAGTAAATTGGTGGGAATTTACAGAACGAAACAGCAAATTACATCGTCAGTTCTAATTGCTATTCGTTTTTTTGCCGGGGAACAAGTAGCACTAGCTACGCTACATTTAAATACACACTGATGGTATCATTCCAAATTATCGAGGTACACCGACATTAATCTATTCACCATTAAAGGATTCACTGGCAGAAAACAACAGTTACCCGTAAAAATATCAGTCATCTATGTTTCCGAAACGAAACTGGGTCGTTCATACTTCAAAGGCACTTTTACCATATTTTTAAAGTTGTAAAGTTAGTAGTGGATCGACGGAAGTCAGGTGATAGAGGGACTCAAAACCTATAGAATGACCCCCTATATGTGTGGTCCGAAATTTTATAGTTCAGGAGATATTTGCAATTTTGTGAAATTTCGAAAAAAAAAGGGATAATGAACTTTCAATCGCAATTACAACTAAGCCATTAGGTTTAGGGCTGTGATTTATTTTTCAAAATAAGTTAAATGGACAGTTTTAGCAATGGTTATGTCACATTTTATTAGAGCTGATTAGAAATCAAAAAATCTTAATTTCATTTTTTACTAAGTGAGGTAATGGTTCAGCGCGGAATTTGTATCTAACGTTATGTATCTAAGTAGAACCATGTCATATTCTCCGCGAAATTATGCAGAAATGCATCACTATTACGGTGTTGCCCTAGGAAATGCTCGAGCAGCTGCTCGCATGTATCGGGAGTATGTGGTTAGAGGAGGTGGACCACAACCGGCGGTATATCTCGACTAACGCGTTTTTCTACGCGTCCATAATTCGTATATGGAGAGCCGCATACTAGGCACTCATCGTCAGCTAGGAGCGCCGAGGATACGCCCAGAAGAAATTGAAGATATAATAGAAGCAGCCGAGAGATATCCCTCTACAAGCACCAGAGCCATTGCCCGAAGCAGAAACATATCGAATACTCAAGTCCACCAATACTACGCTCGCAGAACATGCATCCTTACCATGTACAAAAGGTACAAGAGTTGCTTCCAAGCAACTATGCACAACGGGTTGAATTTTGTGATAATATGTTGAAAAGGTGCGAAGAGGATGAAACTTTTTACCGAAATGGAATATTCGACATGCACAATTTCGGCGTTGATTTATGGGCTGGAGTACTCAACAAAAAATTAATTGGACCATATGATTTGCCCGCCAGGTTGAATGGCCAGTCATATCTTACTTTTTTACAAAGCATTTTGGATGAGCTGCTAGTGGATGTACCTTTGGACGTTAGAAACCGCATGTATTTTGAATGCGATAGTGCCCCATGCCACTTTGCACCGGATGTATGGCATTACTTATACAGTGCCTTTCCTAGGCGTTGGATATGTGGAGGTGGACACATACGATGGCCTCCAAGGTCACCCGATTTAAATCCTCTAGATTTTATTATAAAGAGGTGCTCTATACATCTGAATATACAAATGTCAATCAACTGCGTCAGAAAATTGATGAAGGAAAAAAAAAATTATGGAAAAATACAAATTCATTTCATAGACTAAATTGCAATATTATTAGAAGGAGGTGTCGCTTCTGTATAGAAAATAATGGAGGCCATTTCGAACATGTTCTTTAAAAAAGTTAGTTAAATTGAATTATTATCTTCCAAATGTGTGGGTAAATCGCCATGAAGAGCGGCTAAACACAATAGGTTCTGTACTTGTAGGTGGTAATGATTCTTACGTTTATCGCATCACAACAAAGAATGTCACATGATACACCCATCGTAGCAAGCTGAAATTTTCGGGGTTTATTCTACATGGATGGAAATAGTTTTTACAATAAAATGAATAATGAAATACCACCTCAATTTTTTTTACCGCCCTTCAAAGTTGAGGGATGAAAGATATTTTTCACAAAAAAATGAATTTAAGATTTTTTGCTTTGATATCTAGCAAACTCTGTTAATAAGTGACATAACCATTGCTCATCTCAGAAAAAAAAAACACAGCTCTGAACCTAATGGTTTAGTTGTAATTGCGATTGAAAGTTCATTATCCCCTTTCTTTCAAAATTTCACAAACTTGCAAATATTTCCTGAACTATAAAATTTCGGATCACACATATAGGGATTCATTCGATAGGTCTTGAGGCCCTCTATCACCTGACTTGCGTTGATCCACTACTAACCTTACACCCTCTATATAGATTTCGGATACCGATACATATAATAGGCCGCTATCGGGCAATAATTTCTGTCTGTGGGCCATTGATATTTGTGGGTACCCATCTTACGGTCTTATGCTTGTAGGCTACTTGCCGCGTCCAGAAACACCGACACTAATAATACAGAATCCAAACGTCAGAGTCAACCCACTTGACAGCCGTTCAGCCTTCCCTATCGCACCTTTCTCTGAGTCATCATCGCCTTAATTTCAGCAATATTTTGTAGCGCGGCAGTTGAGACCTCGAATAAAATTTTATGGTCGGCATTTTTCATGCTATAAAGGTTATTCGGCAGCACTGTTAGGTAAAGCGAATAAAAAATAAACTCGACCTGGTATAAACGATGCCTCCGTTAATTAGATACAAAAGCATTCTCTGGATATTTCGCTGACATTGGCGAATGATTTTTCCTTTTGTGCCAAGAAAATATTTGCCTCCAACTACGTAACACAGCAGTTATGAAACAAAATGGCCTTCACTCTCTCCCCCATTTTTGAAATGTTCGCAAACAATAGATGTTCTTCGATATATAACGGGCTGGGAGACGAATAATTATTTGCCTTCTCAAACATCTACATATAGGATCGGCAATAAGTGCTTGTAAGAATTGATTAACATATTCCATGAGAAGATACACAATTCAAATAAAAGCCATGACTACGCGATAATGAGCATATCCTATCGTGTGGTTGCCAAATATACTAAGTGACATATAAATACGAACACCCAGTTTAAATGGTTTTATATATAAAAATACTGAACTTATTTCTTTTCAGTCAAGAATCAACGTTGGCGGATTTTGGTTCTTGACATCCTTTACGATCGGTTACGATGCCTAGAGTACGGAGACCTGTACGATTTCGTCAACTTACTGAGTTTGATAGGGGCCGTATAGTGGGACTTCGGAAAGTTGGACTTTCTTTTCGGGCAATTGCAGTTAGAGTGGAAAGAAGTGTAGACACTGTGGTTAGGTGTTGTCAGGCATGGCTTCGAGAAGGCCGTACGCAAAGAGCAAGGGGCACTGGACGCCGCCGTAGAACAACAGACCGTGAAGATCGCCGCCTAAGATTATTGGCCTTAAGGGACCGTTTCTCCACTACCAGGTCCATTGCAAATGGTTTGCAGAACACGGAAGACCTATTGGCATGCGAAGTGTTTACCGACGAATGAGAAGTTTTGGCTTGTTTTCATACCGGCTACACTGGGTCCTCCTTTTAACTCGAGAACACCGACGTAATCGCCTTGAGTGGTGCAGACAACGGTCACTCTGGGATCAGGAATGGAACAGTATTGTCTTTAGTGACGAGTCTGGATTTTGTTTAGGCAGGAGAGTCACAAATGGGGGTGCGACTTTTTCATTGGGCCATCCTTTATAAAAAAAATAAATGAAAATGAGATGTCCACTGTTTTAGCCAAAGATGCAATTGACGATCGGTATGAATTTAATTTCACAAATGTGAAAATTCTAAACAAAGTGCCAGACTGTTTCAAAATAAACATCCTTAGAATGATTTTTATGAAGGAAGGCACTACCGGTATAAATTATAGACTTGATACAAATAATCTTTCAACTATCTACATAAGTTTGATAAAAAATAACGTAGCTGTTAGATTCTGCCACCCATACTACCCACTCAATATAAAATATTGATAATATTCTTGTATACATATATAGTTTTTACCTTTGTTTCGTTTTCATTTTTATTAGCAAATATTTGTTAGTCGACCTACACTCACAAACTCCCAACGTAAAGATATTATTATTATTATCATGTACCTGGCAGAAATGTAATTATTTTTAGCAGCTACTAAGTCTTTTTTTATTTTTTCTTTCATCTATAACACACATGTACCTAAATATGGTGTTTGAAATCGCCGAAACGTCGTATAAATAAATGTTTCAAGATGCCCGAATTCATAACTTAAACTTAAATGTCAGCGTTCAACTGTGTCATTAAATCCATAAATTTAAGAAAATATTTATTATTTTTTTAAAGGCGACTCAAAGTTTGATTGACTCACCTTTCACCGACTCCAGGTGTTCCAGAAATACAGCAAAATCCCTACCAAATCACATAAATCATTTTAGCAGTGCAAGATTGCTCCAATTTTCCCCAGCATTAGGAAAATGCCACGCAATTCAATTTGCAGAAGGGTGTACATCCCTTCCCTTTATGGCCACCCTTTTTCCTCTCTGTACACAGCAAATTTCATTTCATTTTGTACCTCTTTACCATGATGGCCACTTCAGTTTGAATATTAATTTTTTAATTCCATCCATCCTTTTCCTTTTTGAAACCTAAATATGCGTAGTCTTTGACTTATTGTACACATAGATCTACCAGCAAAATATGTCATCCCTTAGTAACTGTACCACTTTCATGAATTTAAGCTATGATGAACTTTTCTGCTTCAGATTCGTTCGAGTGTCTGTATTCTAGTTGTTAAACGTTGTGTAACTTCACAATCCCACAGAAAACGGTGGCCATCGCCTTTCCGGTCGATAGGATAGTCTTCGCCTTCTTCGGAGAACGTTTACCGGGTGAAGTCCACTGTTTCCACTGTTCGTTGGTCTCTAGTGTGTACCAGTGGACCCATGTTCTGCCGACGGTCACAAAATGATGCAGAAAATCCTTCAGTTTGTGCTTAAACAGCGTCAGACACTGCCCACGGTTGGGCTTTTTAATGCCCAACATTTCATGCAGGATATGACCCACGCGGTCTTTTGAGATGTATACTGTCTCAGCTATCTCGCGGACACCCAATCGGCGGTCTGCCAATACGAGATTTTTGCCACGTTATTAAAAACCGGGCACGTTGATACTCGTTAAATCAATTTTTGACAGTCGCCATCGAAGGAGAAGACCAGCATCCAAGCGCTCTTTGATTTCGGTGCGTGACTTCCATATGAAAAACAATAATTTTTCTAAAATCCGCACACGCAGCAAAAACAAAACTACGAGTGCATTTCGACTGAAATTTTTAAAAATAGCTATCAATGAGAATGTCCTGAACGATAATAAATTTTTCTCGCGACAGTAGCGCCATGGGGCGGTAAAGCTAAGTACTTGTCTGACCGCCCTCGTATGTACCAGGTGGGCTTATAATAAAGCACGTTGGCTGTATCTCGAAAACCGCTCAACCCAGAACTATCGGTTAAAAGATTTTATGTAAAGATGACAAAAATTGCTGGAAATCATTTCCAGCTTCCTAAAACAGCCGCTTGGCGGAGTAATTCCAATTGAAAAAGTTCAAACGTAATCATTTCGCAAAAAAATATTAACATACTCATTAAGTAATAATAATAATAATAATAATAATAATAATAATAATAATAATAATAATGCCATTATTAGCTGCAGTGAGGCGAAGTTGAGCCAGACACTCAACCCCACAACAGAAAAAAAAGAAAAGAATACTTAAACACATAAACAAAATAATAACATACAAAAAAATACAGTTCATAAGCATGACAACATTGACTGCACGAGACAAATGCAGATGGTATTGTGAGAGTTTTAAATTTGAAACAGAAATAGTAGAAAATAGTCAAAAAAAGCACATGAACACAAGAAAAAGTGAACTAGATGGACTCCAGCAGCTGACTATTCATTAATTTCTTAAAAGAAGCAACCTGTTTGGATCGATAGCCACTGTTGACTGCATTGCATTACCCTATTGTGTTTATCATTTTCTCATATTGTGGTTAGTTCAGGGTGAAGGAAGCGTGAAATGTCATTTTAGGAAACGTCACATAACTTTTGTTTTGTCACATGTTTTTCGTGATGTGCATGTCATGTAATATCCAAAAAGACATCTTGTTTGCGGAATTTTTTGCCATTACAATAGATACTATTTCACCAAATAGCATGGAAAGTAAAAGAAAACATTGATGTCACTTGTTATGTGAAGATATTCAGCGTTCAATGGTCTGTCTGCCTTCAGTCAATTGAATAGCGAATGCAAACGGTCAGGAATAGGCTCCCTGGTTTTAATATTGTTTGATTACCATGTGGAGGAGATTGGACGCCCGTTTATTTTTTGTAAAAGAGCATTCGAAAAAACATTCCATTTATGGTTAATTTAGCGTGAATAATTCGCCTTGATCAGATTATAGATGGTAAATTAGTCATGTTTCCAGGGAGTAATTGTTCGGTCAGCGAATTTTTGGCTACAATAAATCATCCTCAATAAATAGTTTATCCTGGTGTCACGCTAAAAATTTAATTATCTCTTCGTCATCGACATTTTTGCGTTGTGAGGCTGTTTTTCAACGTTCCCCTCTACCAAAAATTTGTACAGGCTTCCAAACAATACACTGTAATATACCCCAGGAGCTGGGGATATTCAAAATTCATGAAAAAACATTATCAGCTATAGTCCAGGGGCCTGATTTTAACGGAATTGCGGCCCTTGAAATTAATTCGGATGTCACCTTGCCATTATAGATTCAGGGAAAAAATAATTTGTCTGATGGCTGAGAAGTGTGTGTCAACACATGTTAGAAAGAGATAGAAAAATGTTCAAAAGCGAAGGTCATCACCACATTGCCCAACAACGGTGCATTTTGCCACGTTCTCAATACATTACACCAGAAAATGTTTCCACAGGCTTCTGCAATATGTAAGGTTACTGTCATACTCAAGAAGGAGGTCTGTTCGAACCTTGCTTTTTTTAAGACAACCCCCGTAGATAGAACAGACCATAATGCAATTCAACGTGCAAATATGATTACAGTACGTCATCAAAGTATCCCTGCAGGCTGTAATCGGTTTTTTATAGGAGCACTTCCTTCACAACTTTTTTGAAAACTTTCAAATCATCAATTATTGTGGTAAGTGCCGGTTTAATATCTGGTTGATGACGCATGTTTTTTAATTTAAACTAAAAATACCATTTAAACTGTAAATGGATACGTCACAATTAAAATCTTGATCTATGGTTCTTATAGCTCTTTTCTGGGGAATACAAACATGTTTCAGGAGTTGTACACCTCAAAATCCCCAAAATACATACAATGCATTAATTACTGAAATATTTAGAAATTACCATGCATAATTGACTATATCTGCATTTCGTACGCTGATATTACCTTTATATTTATATGAACAGCGTCGTTCGACCGTGAACATTCGGGAGTACTGCAACATATTTGAGCGAATTGTAGGATATCAATATAACGTACAATCCAATAAATGTTTGAACGTTTCGGATTCATATCCAGTATCGTTTAAAATTCCATTTGAGTTTTTCACGCGAATGTCGACAAAACGAAATGTCAACAGCTGGAACGCTTAATACTACAGGTTGACTGACGTATATGATAATATTGATAAATAACATATATTAAACCATATATTTTATGGTATCAGAAACCTGCATAGTAAAGCATCAGCGCAATTGAGATTATTAAAATACTTTAAACTCATCGTCAATGTTTTATGTTTTATTAAAGGGAGCAATATGAGTGCATCATATATCCAGGGTGTCCAATAAGTACCACGACAAACTTAAGGAGAAGGTAGGCTTTGGACCGACCTCTCAAATAACAAAAACTTACTATATAAAAGTGTCACTGTTTTTGAGATATTGAATTTTTTCTTAAATTTAAAAAAACGAACCTTTTCATCTGTGGCCTTTAGCTGCATGTAAAAATAAGGTTACACTTTGTTCATTTTTTCTATAAAATACTTCTAGATAGTTGCTTTATCATTTGCAAATGCAATGTAGTTAGAAGATATTGAGGAGCCATGATAAAATAAGGGTTGTTTTGAGATATATAACCTTCTGATATTGTAAAGCCAATGACATATTCCAGAGCAACTACGTATTTATTGCTGAATTGCATTCTTCAATTATTACTTTAATTTTCTCAGACAATAGAATGGTTTTTATTTTTTTACTCAAAAATGGCGCATCGAAGGAAAGCAGTTCAAGAGAGATCATTTGTTTTGAATTGAACAGGGAGTTCAAAAATAATTTTTACTTGGCAGAAAAGCGTTGCCGTACTATTTTTTCTTAAAAAATATCGAAGTCAATACCGGTACGCACGCCACTGCTAAAGCTAAAAATTATTTTTGCATTGAAAAATATGCAACTTTATCAACTTTCACTACGTACTAAATATCAGTGAAATATCTGAAGCGGTTCTAAATATTAATTAATTTCCATTATTTTCCTAAAACTTCAACAACCCAAGTTTTTCTTGGGAGACATTTTTGGACCATAGTTTATAAAGCAAACTAACATTAATTTTTCATGTAGATTCACACCCCTAAATATTCGCATATCATTAAGGAACATGTACCTGTACATATATATACAGGGTGACTTTGAAGTTGAGTCATTAATTTTCAGATAATGATTGTAGAAGGAAGATAAACCAAAATATGTGTGTAAAAGTAAAAAAAAATTAAAAAAAAAATGTTACCTTGTTTTATAAAGTATCCTCCCGACATGTATTTCAGTGCGGACCTGTATCTGATCGTGCGGTCTTGGAGCACCGGCATGCCCTCCCCTGTGAGGTCTTAAGTCACCTGATTCACGAGCCCTTTGTACTACATTAACAAAGGCACGAGGGGTTGGTTGCACTCGATTGGGAAACCGATCCGCATAAATCCGTGATGCCGCGTAAGTAAGAATCATGTCCACAAGTTCAGCATTTTCGTAAACATGTGCCATTTTTGATTTCGTTTGGGCCACGCAACAGACATCACTATTCACTAACGCGTTACCGACTGACACTGACTGTATACAACTGAATAAAATAATTGTAAAAACATTGTTCCAAATTCTTTCGCTTTTTTGTTTCCGATGCGATGAACCGATAAGGCGGATTATATCCGTTGTTACCAAACACGAGCACATAATATTATTATTGAGACAGGGCGGTACTCAAACTTCCAAAGGGCTATAACTTTGTTACTTTAATTTTACCAGAAAAATGGTAAAGGAAAAAACATTTCTTTTGATCAGATCTACTCACTGTTAAAATAAATGACTCAACTTCGAAGTATATACAGGGTGTTTCAGTTAATTGTTGCATAACTTTAAGATTCGATAGAACTTTTAAAATTAATGCATAAAGTCTATATAAACATGGGTCGACAAATGCGTGGCTTCCGAAATACAGGGTGTTTAAATTTACTTTCTAAAATAGTTTTTCTTAAATATTTCGAACAATATTTGATGTATAACAGTGAAAATTGGTATACAAGGGTTTTTTGGTACGACAAAACGAACCATGGGCATAGTTTTACTGTAGCCGCTAGAGGGCGCTCTCTACTGTACTTGTAGTGTATTAAAATGACCGAAAATGTTTTCTTAGTACAATTTTTTGCCTTTTGAATAAAGAAACTGATTCTTCGCACTTTTCAACATAAAAAACCCTGTTGTGAATTTTCGTTATAGTTAGCCGTTTTTGAGATATTTCGATTTTTAAGGTTCGATGCATTTTTAATTATTTATGGGAAAATAATATTTTTTTTACAGTTTCGATTTGGGCATTACAAGTAATTAAGATGATCGTTTAGATTGTGTTTTTAAACATAGCGATAATTCCTAACTCCAAATAAACACAAAAAAAACAGAATATTAATTTGTTTAATTTTCCAATATTATTTTTAACAAATTAAATTAATTATTTACAACTAAAATGTTATTGGATAGTTAGGACAAACATTCAAAATCTAAAGTAGTTGCTCGAAATGTAAACCCAATTGTTCAATACACAATTCACATCTACGGATGATCGAACGTGGTATAGCATTATTCAAATATGGCCTTATTTCATCACATGCATTCCTGATTCTGTCTATTAGCATATCTCTTGTGGTTACGGGAGTCTGGTACACTTTTTCTTTTAGAAATCCCCACGCAAAGAAATCTAATGGATTTAGATCAGGGGATCGTGGAGGCCAGGCGACTGGTCCTTCACGGCCGATCCATCTTTCTGGATAATTTTCGTCCAGCCAGTTTCTAACTACTCTCGAATAATGAGCTGGGCAACCATCAAGCTGGAACCAGGCCAATCTTCTTAAATCTGACATAACATCATCCCACATATTTGCATGTTCAGCCTTTAAAAATTCCAAGAAGGTCGCAGCATTTAACCTTGCAGGCAAAAGGTAGGGTCCAAATAGTCGATTACGGTAGATACCAATCCACACGTTCACACTAAATTCATGCAGAAGCATTTCTTTCCCGAACTGCATGCAGATTTTCATGTGACCAAATATGTTGATTATGAAATTTTACCACTCCACGTCTAGTGTAGCATGACTCATCGGTCCATAAAACGTTACTTAAAAACTCCCTATTATTATCAGTTCGATCAAGAATCCACTGACAAAATGTGATTCTTCGTTCTCCGTCCCTAGTTGTAGTCCTTGCACAGGTTGCAAATGGTAAGGACGTCTATGGTCATTTCTAAGAAGACGGTGAACATGGCTTGCTGAAATTCCCAAGGCACCAGAAACTCTCCTAACACTTGTGGTCGGATCTCTATCAAACTCACGCAGAATCATACGGGTAAATCTGCGCTGACGAACATTTATGTTCTGATCCCTTTGGAAATTTCTAAAACCAGTTTCAATTATTTGGCGATGCACTCTTACAAATACTGAGCGAGTTGGATGTTGTCTGTTTGGAAATCTTCGTGCGTATTCTCTGGCTGCTTCTGCTGCGTTTCCATTTACAAAGCCATACACAAAATGAATATCCGCTAACTCTTGATTGGGAAATAAAAATGACATTTTTATAAAACTTACAAAAAAAACAGGTATAAGAAACTAAATTTCGTGCATTCACAATTGCAAAAAAACGTTTCAGGTTTCAACAGACAACAAAACTAACTGTCAACTAATTGACGTTTAACCTTATTCTGCTTTCAATTTCAAAAATATTTGCAGGCACAGCCTACTTCTAAAAATTATCGAGATACTGACTTTTTAACGTTATTTTATCATAAATAATTAAAAATGCATCGAACCTTAAAAATCGAAATATCTCAAAAACGGCTAACTATAACGAAAATTCACAAGAGAGCTTTTTTATGTTGAAAAGTGCGAAGAATGAGTTTTTTTATTCAAAAAGCAAAAAATTGCACTAAGAAAAAGTTTTCGGTCATTTTAATACACTACAGGTACAATAGAGAGCGCTCTCTAGCGGCTACATTAAGACTATGCCCATGGTTCGTTTTGTCGTACCAAAAAACCCTTGTATACCAATTTTCACTGTTATACATCAAATATTGTTCGAAATATTTAAGAAAAACTATTTTAGAAAGTAAATTTAAACACCCTGTATTTCGGAAGCCACGCATTTTTCGACCCATGTTTATATAGACTTTATGCATTAATTTTAAAAGTTCTATCGAATCTTAAAGTTTTGCAACAATAAACTGAAACACCCTGTATATATTCATACATGGACACAGATTCATTGCTACAATTGTGCACGTAGAAAAAGGCGTATGTAAGCTAACCAAAATATGAGAAAATAATATAAACAAACAAGTTTTAAAATTGAGCGATGAACACGATAATACTACTAGTATGTTAATTTTGAATTTTACCATTACAAAGTAAAAATCAGATGGCTTTAAAGCTTCTGTTAACCATTTTTAAATCAGTATCAAAATGGAGTTCCGATTTTGTTTTTTTTTTCTTGTCTACTTTTCTACAGACGACCGCGGCTGCTATGAGGATCCCATAGAAATTAGGTTAATTCGGTTTAGGAGCTGCCTAAGGTTAGTAGAGCAGGGAAAAGTCTCCTCTTGCAGATTGTTCCACAATTTCGACACCCTCGGAACACAGGAGCGGTTGTATCGGCCAGTTATGGATATACAAAATTCGACACGGCTAGGATGGGAGGCCGAAGTCAGGCTGGTCTGACTGGTAGGCACATCGCGAGGCGGCATCATGGAGGAGGGCTCGTTGGTGTAGCGGTAATCGATCAGTCGAACAGCCCTCCTCTAGACAGCATCGAGCATAAATAATGTAGTCGGGGCGGCAGCACCCAAAAGGTGAGAGCAATACTCGAGGCTAGGTCTTATCTGTGCCTTGTATACAGTAAAAAAAAGCTTCTTAGCCCTAAACAAATAGCCTAGCTTTTTCCCAGCAGCTGCCGCCATTGACGAGAGGTGTTCGTGCCAGTCAAGTCCGCTCCGATCAAAAAAATGGCAGACGCCTAAATAGCACGGCACCGCGGCTGCTAAACAAATTTTGTTAAACCAATTTTTGAACTGGAAAAACCTTCATCCTGTAAAACAACAAAAAAAAACATTTATGTACACATTTTTATGCGTATCGTATCACAAATGTATGCTTTGAAATATGAGAAATGAGAACTCAAGTTTTTCTCATCTCATTTCAGTTTTTGCTGAATACACAGCGTTACCGAGGTAATTACATGATTTGAATTATTAATTCCCCAAATTCCACTTCCCGGAGCTCGATGACAGTTGGAGGGTCATATGGAGTCCAACATTGCGCAAAGCTATGAAAAATGCTAGTCCTGAATTTTCAAACAAGTAGTAAGGCCTTGCGATTTTAAAGATCTTTAGATTGCCTCAACAGTTTTATAGTTAATGGCGATTTCTCATATAAGGTTTTTTCGCGTTCTTGGGGGCATTTATTACAGAAAAATGATACAACTGCAATACACTATTCAGTCTGTGAGTGATAGGCCTGCTCATATGAGCTAGATAAATAGGTTTCTGTATCTGCCCATCTAGCCATTTTTGGCTTGGGGGATTAGAGAAAATGCACTGCGCTGCAAAAAAGTAATCCCTCTATTCGCGCTATATTGAACTTTCATGTCTATATCAGCACTAGTGAACATTGTCGCATAGGTAGTATTCTGTCCTCATAAGCTACAGCCCCGTATCCGAAAATATTGGAAAATGACGTTATACAAATTTGTAATTTCCTTTTGTCAGTAGCTTCAACGAACCATGTTACTGAAAAGTGGAGTCCATATTGAGCAATAAGGGTTCTAAGTTCCTATTGAATACCAAAACAACATAGAGTAAAATGGGGTAATATGGCAACATAAATTTCTTACGTTCACATTCTAACAAGCAACTGACTCAGCTGCAAGGCAACGGTGGCATCTTAGAGCGTGTATGTATGGGTATGTGACGTGAAACGCTCGTTGCCATATTACCTCATAAAGAAAGATTAGAAACAAAAATGTTGAATGATGCGCTTTGGCCATATCACCCCAACCCATGGGTAATATGGCATCATGCGTTGGGGAATATGGCAAAGTGCTTTTCTCGCAAGACATGCAAAAATTTTTGAAATTAGAAAAATTATTTATTTTTCACAACATAAGAAAAACATTAATACAACGAACGAAATAGGCTAATAAAAGCTATATCTCCAGAGCTCTAGAGGTACTTGCTAGTTGATTTAGTGGGACACAATCTGCACAATATTTGTCTGAAGGAGTACATATCTCGTGAACCCAATTATAGCATTTCAAACATTGTAGCCAATCACATTTGGGACCTTTTTTGTCAAAATAGTATCCATCGCATTGGGCACAAAATTCTGATTCATCATGTTCCAATTCTGAATCTCCGCTTTCTACTGTAGTCACTTCCAATTCACTTTCTGATGAACTGGTATCTTCAGTAATCCTTGCATTACTTTTTTTTCACACTTAATGTCTTCTGTGTACCTTCCATCCCTTTAGCGGCTTCTTTTATTTCCTTTTCTTGTTTGCGTTTTAGTTTTGTAGTTTCCTTTTTGTCTTTTTTTCTTTTATGTTTCGTTTTTCTGCGATTATTTCTGGAGATGTAAGTAGTTCAGCATGTTGTTTTCTTTTCTGACACCCACTTGGCCCAGGCATGACTGGAATAGGCGCAATCGCTTCAAATGATGGATTGTTAGTCTTGGAGATTACTGCAACATCATCAATAATATTGACGCCGTTGTTAGGATCATCAGTGTTATTATTGTCGGCATCATTAGGAAAGACATCATTAACGTTTTCTTCTAAATTATCGTTATTGGGAATTGGATTAGGATTTTGCTGAATAAAAGCATGATCTGGAATTACTGTACCATTAAACGGATAGATACCACATGCTCTGAAACCCGAAACTCCTTTTTGAACTGTCGCTGCCTTTCCCCATGCGATATTTAGGAGTGCCGGAAACTGTAGCCTAGTTAATTTGCGACCTGGATGATTATGTATCCAGGTATAACATGCTTGTGCCCAATATGTATTTAGAGGCTTGAAAAAGGACCTATCTAGAGGCTGCAACCAATGGGTCGTATGGTTTGGTAAACACAATATTAACACATCGTTACTTGTAGCTAAATCTAACAACTCTACATCCGAACAATGCGAGGAGTGGCCACCTAGAATGAGAAGTACTTTACCCGGCTGCTTTCTTGCAATAAAGTGGTCTTGAAGCCATGTTTTAAAATGTCTGTCGTTACACAGGCCGACTTTTCATTCATGATAACTTTACCGCCAGGAGGCAAGCCATCTTCAAATTCCTTTTTTTTCTTCTTACCTTTAAAAATACAAACGGGAGGAAGGAAATGACCTTCTGCATTCACACAGGCTATTACTGATACTGTCTCACCTTTCTCAGAACTCGTGACACAGTTTACAGTTTTGATGCCCTTAGTGACAACAACTTTACCTGGGTTATTGTTTAGTTGCAGCCCAGACTCATCAATATTAAATATTTTTCTCGGAGTGCTTATTAAATCATGTTCTGTTAATACTTTTCCCAAAAGATCAAAGTATCGTCCGCATTCCTCTTTATTCATGCCTTGAGCTCGAGCTATAGACATTCCTTGAGCTTTTCGGATTGACAATTCTCGATGTCTCTGCATGAATGAAACAAACCAGTCATGGCCAGCTTGCTTTTTATCAATATTAAAGTTGTTGGGAATATTATTTTGAACTGCAAATGAAAATGCAAGCTTCTTCATATCAATCGATGTTAGTGCAAACCCATGTTTTTCCATGTTTTGAATATAGTTTACTAAACTCGCTTCATGAACTGTAGTTAAACAACTTTTGCGGCCTAATTTTTCTTTCCTGAGGTTACCAGATCTCATCCTCCTCATTAAAGTACGGGCAGGAACATTGTATACACGACTAATTTGGCGAACTGATCCTCTACCATTTCTAAGGTCCTCAATAGCATTGCGAAGATCTTCTTCGGACCATAACGCCCTCACATCTTTCCGAACATAAGTTCGAGGCATCTCGATTATTACTGAAATAAAACAAAAAAAAATTGTCAGCCGCCCGGGGTAATATGCCGCAGTTAAAAAATATGACGCGTATTACCCCACATTGTACCTCATTACTTTAAAAATTCGCAACACCCATTTTAGATACGTTTAACGGATTGTTCCGACAAAAAGAGTTAGGTTAGGAATTGTATTTTGGCATGCTCTTATTAAAGTTGGGTTACAAACACTTAGAACTGATTTTATCACTACGTATAACTTGAATTAATAATATTCTTTAAACTGTCCTTACCTTTACACTGACGATATTCCCTCAAAAACAAATTAATCTGATTTCTAAAGGATTCAGAAATAATTGCTGCCTTACACTAAGATGAACACTGTTGTCAAATATAGGCTTAGAAGAAAAATAACAAACTGCGGCGTATTACCCAATTGCTTATACATACGAGGGCAGTTCCTCAAGTACCTAGCCTCACAGCCTAATGCCGCCACTATCGCAAGAGAAAGTTACTGTCTATAATGATGTTGTAAAGAAATGAAGACGTCTGTTATTGTTATTATTAATTCCCATCTTGTGTCAATTGTCCTGAATGTGACTTATATTTCTTTTTCCAGATGTACCGGATCCGCCTTCCAAACCTCTCATAGCTGACTTCACATCGCGTACTTGCCAGTTGTCGTGGGCACCACCAGTAGACAACCACTTTAGCCCCATTACGCACTATCTCATCAACAAAAGGTAAGCACTAAGGTCGTTGCTAGTTATAGAACAAATTGAAAGTAATAAAAACACAAGCGTTCATTAAAGCGGCGTTCAGTCAAGGAAATATTTTGCTGCATTCCTTTGAGAAGTAATATTTCTCACGCTAGAGAAATAATGATGAAAGGAAAATAGGTAAATAACGAATGCGTGCGTTCACGTAGATCTTTTTCAGCTTGTTAGGCAGACAATTGTCATTGATGTTGAACATTCTGGATGCAACGAACATCTGTTGTTCACTACTGGTAAATGCAGGATTTATTTTATTATCGATATAACTGATGGTGACTATTTATTTATCGCATTATTTTGACGTCTTGAAAGTCTCATGATATTAGATAAATTAAATTATTTGAAAACTAGACTCGGCTACGCTCGCGTGGAGGTAGTTTATTTGTTTTGCATTAGCGTGAAGGAGATTGGTTTTTATCCAACACCCAGTTTAAATGGTTTTATTTTAATAAAATTTTGTATAAGTACTTAATGAAGCATAATAAGTAAATGATAATAATTTCAAAATGATTGCACTGCTTTAAAGCCCTTTGACCTTTAATGATGTGTGGATGTACCCTGATGTGCTACGCATTCTCCAACGCGCCTAGGCATGCTTCTGATCAGGTGGTCAATGTCCTCCTGTGGTATCTCATTCCAGGAAACCACCAACTCCTCTCGAAGTGCTTCTAGAGTCTGAGGAGGACATTGCAAATTGAGCAATCTCCTACCCATCATATCCCACACGTGCTCAATTGGGGATAAGTCAGGAGATCTTGGTGGCCATGGTAACAATGTGATATCGTTATGTTGAAAGAAGTCTATTGTGACTCTTGCAACATGTGGTCGGGCATTATCTTGTTGGAAAGTTGGATCTGCCAGGGTGTCAAGATAGGGTAAAAGATGGGGTTCTAGAACTTCGTGGATATAACGCTGCGCGTTCATGTTGGCTCTGATGAAGATTAAAGGTGACCTGGAACCATAAGCTATAGCACCCCAAACCATAACTCCAACAGTGTGATGAACATGTCTTTCAACAAAAAACTGTGGATTCCTCCTTTCACCACGTCGCCTTCTAACCCTGGCACGACCATCGTGCATGCCTAAACAAAATCGAGACTCGTCACTAAAGACAATACTGTTCCATTCCTGATCCCAGAGTGACCGTTGTCTGCACCACTCAAGGCGATTATGTCGGTGTTCTCGAGTTAAAGGGAGGACCCAGTGTGGCCGGTATGAAAACAAGCCAAAACTTCTCATTCGTCGGTAAACACTTCGCATGCCAATAGGTCTTCCGTGTTCTGCAAACCATTCATTTGTAACGGACCTGGTAGTGGAGAAACGGTCCCTTAAGGCCAATAATCTTAGGCGGCGATCTTCACGGTCTGTTGTTCTACGGTGGCGTCCAGTGCCCCTTGCTCTTTGCGTACGGCCACGCAACAAACACCACTATTCACTCACGCGTTACCGACTGAAACATTGACTGACGTCGTGATAAACGTTTCAAATTCTTTCGCTTTTTTGTTTCCGATGCGATGAACCGATAAGGCGGATTATATCCGTTGTTGCCAAACACGATCACATAATATTATTATTGAGACAGGGCGGTACTCAAACTTCTAAAGGGCTATAACTTTGTTAATTTAATTTTACCAGAAAAATGTTAAAGGAAAAAACATTTCTTTTGATCAGATCTACTCACTGTTAAAATAAATGACTCAACTTCGAAGTCACCCTGTATATATGAATACGTAAAATGCCAACCAAAATAAAGTACACTCTAAGAATTCCAGTCAGCAATAATCAGTATCAATATCCACAAAATACCCAATTAAAATGATATCTTACCTTTGCCCATCAGGGTTTTTTATCAAGGGGAAGAGATGGCTTCCAACAAAATCGGCTGCGAAACAGCTACAAGGCAGCTACGGAACAAAGCTGGAGGAACATGAATGGTGGTTCTCCGCAATGCCTTTCCACTAAAAGGAAGCAGAAATTGAACGAACTTCTTCAGGACAAGTATTAATGGACGTGGTCCGATGGTATATAAAAGAGGACTGACGGATAAAATCCCATTTGAAAATGGACGGGGTAGTACCCAAACCAAAAGAGCTTAAGGTGCAAAATAAAAGGGTAATACTTCATAAATTCGTGTTTGGGAGTCTAATATCCCAGAATCTGGAAATTAATGAAACGACACCCACACCACAATCTCCGCAGGAAACTAAAATGACGCAGAACACCAAACTTTTTAAGAGAGTGGCCTTGATGAGGGTATCTTGATAGGACCAAGTATTCATATATGGCTGGTGCGTGTAAAAATCACAAGGTGGCGCGCTGGTTGCCGATGGGCAGACTGTAAGCAGAACTAACTCTCTACGAGGGACCAACAATGTTTTATAATGGAATTTCTGAGATAGTCGTTAATAATACTATAACATTGGTGTCCAAAAAATTTCAACACAATACCTACTCAGTCATTGAGAAAGAAAGATATAACACGTGTGAAACCATACAAGGATTTGGCACTCTACCATTAATAAAGATAAATTCACCTTACTGATAAGTGATCAAAATAGTAAACAAGAGGTTCTGTAATTTTGGCACGTGACAAAGTACAACGTCTGTCTTGTCAGGAGCTAACTTCAAGCCATTTTCTCCCATCCATATGGCGATTCTCGTGATTCCGTATGCCAATAGTCCTTCAAGTGTATCTCTCTCTCCTTGCTATACTACAACTATTTAAAACTGTAATGACTCATACGCGTGATCAACACGTGATCAGAGCTCGATCCCGGCTTCCTTCCAGTACAGCCGTATAGCGTACGACACATGTCGTTTCTGTGGCTTTGCGGTGGTCAACAGCACAGACAGAGATGGAAATAATGGCTGATTGTTCTCCGCCGGTAGAACCAATGAAATCAAAGACGCGCCTCTACCGGCAGACTCATAGGCGTCGGCAACGCATTGGAACGTGTTTCGTTGAGCGATCGCATATTGTGTGTTTTTATAAGAATTGCTGTGTGATTGTTATTGTTGTGGTTTCTGTGGTTACTGTTTTGGTTATACTTAACCATGGAGAGTACAAATGGCACGAGTGGAAGTACTGAAAGCCAGGGAACAAGTAGACGGCTTCGCAAAGCACTGAAGAGGGACGCGAAAGAAATCGTGCTCAACGTGTTCAATTATCTGAACAGAACTATGTCGCAGGGAGATGCACTCGCGCGTTGTGAAAGTATGACAGGCGTTCCAGAGTGGACCATTCGCAGGGTGGTGCATGAAAAGAAGAAAACTGGAGCTACTACTGATCCAAAGTTTAATTTGAAGGGACGAAAGGCCGTTAAATTGGATGACGATAGCAAAATGGCGTTAAGGCGAACCGTACATTCATTCTTCTTTAGGAATGAGATACCAACCCTCAAGTCTGTACATGCAGCGATCAAGGAAAATGAAATTATACCCCAAATGAGCGTCGAGGTAATGAGGAAATCCCTGCACGAAATTAATTTTCATTACGAAACGCATAATCGGAAGTCAGTATTGATAGAGAGACCTGAAATAGTCGCCTGGCGTCGAAAATACCTACGCGAAATGATTGAATATAGGCGATAAAGCAGAAAAATCTATTATTTGGACGAGACATGGGTAAATGCAGGTCACACAGTTAAAAAAACCTGGATAGACAAAAACGTAGTGAGTAACCGAGAAGCAAGCATTGAAGGTTTGTCAACAGGTCTTCGTGGACCGTCAGGGAAAGGTCAAAGATTGATCGTAACTCATATTGGTAGAGATAGTGGCTTTTTAGAAGAGTGTGACTTGTTTTTCGTCTCTAAGAAAGGAGGTGATTACCATGACGAAATGAATGCCAGCTGCTTCGAGAGCTGGTTTCAAGCAGTGCTTCAGCGAGTTGAGCCCAACTCTGTGATCGTCATGGATAATGCTTCCTACCATAGTCGTCGAGCCAAACGTGTACCTATGGGATCTCGAAAAAGTGACATGCAGCAATGGTTGCGCGAAAAAGGAATCCCGTTTGACGATTCATGTGTGAAAGCGGAATTGCATGAAAAAATTAAACAGCACAAACCTGCGAACATTAGTTACGTGACTGATGAGATGGCCCGTCGATGTGGTGTCACTGTGCTGCGGTTACCGCCCTACCACTGTGAACTGAACCCAATAGAGCTCATCTGGGCTCAAGTGAAGGGTTATATTGAGCGCCATAACACAACCTTCAAATTACCAGACGTTAAGGTTTTATTTGAGACTTCCATACACCTAGTAACGCCCGAAGCTTGACAGAATGCTATCCGTCATGTTGTGAAGGAAGAAACAAAAATGTGGCAGCTTGACCACCACATCGACACCATCATAGAGCCAGTTATAGTCAATTTCAACGAGGAAAGCGATAGCGACAGTTTATTACTGTCAGATTGTAAGTGGAAGCGACGATGAATAAAGGTAATTCCCAAATTTTTGACTTACAATATGTTTCAAACCACTCTTTATTAAGCATGTGACAAATCTAGTTCACCCATGTTAAACATTCATACCCCGCCTATGAACAGCCGACTACTGGTAGTTAAGTGATGTTCACGTGAACATCGATGAGTCATTACAGTTTTAGATAGTTATAGTATAGTCGCTATCGTCGCAAGGTCGTCAGCATACCATATCAAGCGAATTCCCGGCATCTGTAAGCGAAGAACCCCATCGTAGCACACGTTTCAAAGCAACGGCCTTAGGACGGAGCAGTGTGGTACTCCTAGCTTCCTTCATCGTCTTTTGCCCTACCGTAAGTGCCCTCTCGCCAAAGTAACTCTTTATTATGTCCAATAGATAGCTAGGAGTGTCTAGCTTCTTGGGAGATTCGACGATTCTCTGCCATTGTGCCATGTTAAAGGCATTCCTAACGTCAAAAGCAACCATAACGCAAAGCCTCTTACTACTGTGGCTGCCGATACCCGCTACTTTTTCCAGCTGTGCCACTGCACTAAATGCATCTGTGGCAAGCTTTCTCTTCCTGAAACCACATTTTGAGGGAGACAGCCCGTTCTTTTCCTCGACGTATTTTCTTAGCCTACCTTTTATCAGTCGTTCTAGAACCTTTCCAAGTGAACTCAGCATACACAGCGATCTATATTTGAGTAAGTGAACTTAACTACCTTGTGCTTAAGTACGACCGTATTTCATTTAGCGATCTTTGGGAAGCTGCTGTGCTCCAGAATACAGTAGAACCCCGTTTATCCGAAATAATGTGGACCCAAACGCTTTCGAATAACCGAAAACATATTTGCTTTAGGATTGGTCCGGAAATTGGTATTCCACGTTCTCGGTTCTGTGTAAACCACAGATATAAAGCATCATCCACTTTTTGATATTCCCCTCTTTTTAATGTTTTCAGTGACGGCTGAAATGGTACTCACGCCCACACCCAAATCACTTGCCACGTTTCTGTTCTATGGTAATAACAACGCGTTTACGTTTATTTCTATGCTGCTCCACCTTAGCGATTATGAACCTGATTGAAACAAACATACACGCACACATACAAGTGAATTCCGCAAACGCGCATTGCGGAATCACCGGCAGCGAATCTAATGACGCTAACGCCGAAAGAGGAACTACCGGCGGCTATTTCGGATCATGCGCCGATTTCCCGAACAACTTCGATTAAAACGGAGAAATTATTGTATGCGATCTGTTATGGATAAAGCGGATTTTGGATAATCGCTATTCGGATAATCGGGGTTCTACGGTACATTTTTCCCCTCACGACATCAGATTTGGTATTTTTGTTTGGAAGTTTTTATTTTTCTTATCAAGCCAAGTAGAAGATTGACGTTAGCCTGTAGCTGAATCAAACTTGACCCTTTTCATCCCAATGTTGTCCATATTTTCATTTTTTTGTGTACCTTTCTGGGCGAATACATACATTTTTATTATTATTGTTTGTTAAAATTTCATATTTTTTATCTACCAAATCCTTTGTGCGTTTCTTTCTGCTTGATAATGTATGCGATTGAGAGAAGCAGAAAGGGCCCGTTTAGCCTAAGGGACAATTTCTGGAGGCCTTCCTACAGATAATCAAGATTACCTCACGTTTATTCTGAACGATGTAACTGTTTACAAGATAAATGTAAAGGAGGACCTTTTACTTCACGAACTTTAGGCCCGGGGAGAAAATAATAGTGCTTCTGAAACAGTCGAACCTTATACCAATGGCGCTACATAGAAACGATGAAATAGGGCCACACCTATACATATACAGATTGTTTTATGGGGAACGCCATATGGCGCCCAAGAAATATACGTAGAATCATTTGTGTTAATGAGCGCTGTCACACGATATGGTAAAACGAGAAAGGATTTCCGGAATTCTCTCATCTGGAGCAGCTCGTACCTATCGCAGCTTGAGCCCCTACGCAGGCCTAAGGTTTAAACACCCGGGAGCAGGGGTGTTACGGAATAGATTTACGCGTACCTGGGATTATTCGTTCCAGTTGCAACTAGATACCTATTCTAACAATCTATTCCAGTTTCAGCCTATACCAGAAGCAGATTAGGTACCTCTGTAATACTGGTTGCGTATAGACTACTGAAACTACAAAAACAACTTGTTCTTGTTCTTTTTGCGTTTTAAAGATTTGTTATAATTTTTCAGATGGTCATGGTCAAGTTCTTCCTTACATTCAGCTATAAGAATCCTGAGACCAAGGTAAACAACGTGTTATTGGCAAAATAACAGCGCGTACCGATCCGTATCGCATTACGTCCGGTTCCACTGTTTACACCTACTCGGGGTTACCGTTGCGCTATAGGGGGATACAGGGGAAAGGGGGGATGTCACACGGACTCTAGCATATGTGCATGTGACATGCATGCATTTTGCCCCCGCCTAAGGAATCCGCCGATTGGTACATCCACGCTCGAGATTCTGAGACTGTCTACCACCTACGGATAATTGCAACATCCATATCCAAGATTAAAGTTTTCGGGATTCGAACCCGCGTAGTTAGTAAACCCTTAGCTTCTACCACTACGACACCGCGCTTCCGCAACACGAGCAGAAGAGCCGCACCACATGCCACGCCAGATGAAAGCATCGTTACTATACCGTATTCATAGATCAAATCGATCGCAATGCGTATTAATTGAAAACAATAAATCTAGTTTTCTAGAAATTTCGTCTGGAGTACCCCAGGGGTCTGTTTTGGGCCCCATGTTGTTTTTGATATATATTACTGATCTGCCTAAGGCTGTGAGTTTTTGTGAACTAAAATTCTTGGCGTGGTAATCGATTTCAAACTTAGATTTACCAGTCATGTTAAAAATATTTTGAAGAAAACCTACTTGAGACTGAGATCACTATATGCCTATAAAGCAATTTTCAATTATAAGCTAAGGAAAAAACTGTGTTCATCTTTAGTTATGCCGATTTTCAACTACTGTGATATTTTATATTATCCGTGTCTCAATGTTGTTACTAGAAATCGGATTCAAATTGTGCAAAACCATTGTGCTAGGTTCATCTGCGGTTTAAGGAGCTTTGACCATGTTTCTGGTAGTCTTATTGAATTAAACTGGATGATAACAAAAAATATTGTCAAATATCATTACCTTGTTTTTATTCATAAACTAATACTTATATCAAAACCTATATACTTAAGAGAAAAGCTGATCTTTAGGCGTAATATTCATCATAGACATATTAGATTTCCAGATTTGATAACTACACCTATTCACTCCACAACTTTATTCCAGCGTTCTTTCACGTACAGTGCTTCAGTGTTATACAATGCCTTGAGTCCTGAATTCAAAACCATGTCCTTAAATTGCTTCAAGAAAGCTGTCAAATCTCATATTTGCTTGGATCCATAGTCTTAATTAGATTGCTATAGATATATTGTTAAATGATTCTTCACTTCCTTTGTGTACATGTAGCAAACCTTGGTGCTACATGTATGTATGTATGTGTGTATATGTATGTATGTAGATATGTATGTATATACATGTGTATGTATCTATGTATGTACATGTGTATGTATATATGTATATTTTATTGATATCTGCTACTTAACAACTTGTTTTTTTTGCATGGGTGGATAAGTGTAAGAGTAGCATGTTGCTAGACTTCGCCACCATATGCAACTCTTGTTTCTATGTATGAAATTGTACAGTTTAAATAAAGACGATTATTATTATTATTATTATTATTATTATTATTATTAATTATTATTATAGAAACTACGAACATGTGCAGGATTCGGCAGGATAGAACGGGGTATCGCCGGCACGCCGACGCCGGCAGTTTTTGTTCATATTCGGTGCACACATAGCGTGCGTTTATGCGTTAGAATGTAGTCTACGGATGCAGCAGGTGAAACTGAGAATATTTCTCCCAATGCTTCCTTCAGTCATGCTCCCTTTTCAGTGATGTCTCTTCCCCGAAAATGTGACAAGAAGGGACATTTGAATATTCAGGAAAAAGAAATGGTCCTTAATCTTTATGAGAGCAGAATTTAATAGCATCCTGAAATGATAATTTATGTCGCGAACTGCGCCGGCTTATGTCGTAAGATAATTTTCAACATTGTCAAAGAATATAAAAAAAATTGTCTCTACCTCACAAGAGGCTGCATTACACGAAGCTGTTGGATACAGTTGATAACTTTGATCGCAATGCAATCAGACGCAAAGTCCATCAATTTTTTGAAAGGCAAGAGCTTTCCACCTTAGACAAAGTATTACAGCAGATCAATAGTGATGAAGACTTACTACTTTCAAAGGACCACATTCCATAGTTTACTCAAAGAACTTCATTTTAAGTATAGAAAGCGGGGCAGAAATAGTATTCTGATGAACAGCCAAGAGATTATTTTATGGAGAAGAAATTGTTTCAAATCAATAAAGAAATATCGCGACCAGGGCAGAAAGATTTAGTACTTGGATGAAACCTGGATAAATGCAGGACATACAAAACCTAAAGTATTAAACCAGCAAGACAAGCCTTCTTAGATGGACTAACCAAGGGCCTAAGGAATTCGTCAGGTACGTGTAACTAACCAGTTCGTCATTTGTGTTGTCAAAATGGTGTCAAGTAGATTGAATCTATGAGCCCAGGCTTAAAACTTGGCTTCACTAAACTTAGCTATATCTGGTAGATTTGGAACCACCAGCTGTTACATACTCTGCTTGTATTATTATTAGTTTTCTTGAATACTAAATGAAATAATTATTTCCAGGAAAAGTAAAACGATTTGTTATATGTCACATTGGCAGTGGAGATGGCTTTTTGCCCACTGCCCTATGGGCATTTGAGTCAAAGAAAACGACCGACTACCATGTAGAAATAGACGGGAGTTCATTTGAACGATGGTTTGAAGAAACGCTCCCAAAGCTTGAAGACCATTGTCCTTGATAATGCTGCTTACCAGACTAGAAAACTAGAAAAAATTCCCACAATGTCCACAAGAAAGACAGAAATTTAACATTTAGATTATTCCAAGACCATTGAGGAAAATACGGACCTGTACAACCTCGGTTTTGGGCATGTTGTCTTTTGTCTGGGCGTAAATGGACTATGAATGGGGTATAGTAGTAAGTATATATCTAAGTTTGCCCGGCCACACGTGGTCGTAACGAAAAAAAAACGTAAGACCTATATTGGAATACATGCAAATCATATACAGAAGGCAAAGCTAGGAATATTTATGGAAAAAGTGTCACGCAAATTACATGCGATGACTTAGAAGACAGGAAAGTATGTATTCATTTGCTTGTCCAACACATCAACTGATGCACAGAGCGTGTCAAGAGTAGCTAGGTGCAGAAAATGCTAAAAACATTCGGATCTGGTAAATTCAATCATTACGCCTAAATGCCAAGGCCGCCGGAGCTTGAAGAATCTTTGTTAATCCAATTTTTGAACTGACCAAGGTTAGTAGAACTGGGAAAAGGTCTCCTCTTGTAGATTGTTTCACAAGCGGTCGTATTGACCAGTTCTGAATATACGAGGTTCGACACGGTTGTGATGGGAGGCCGAACTGTGGCGTCATGGAGAAGAGTTCTGAGGAGCAAAGCCCGATGGTGTAGCGGTAGAAGAGAGGAAGATCGATGACAGCCCACCGGTGCGAAAGGGTCCCGAAACTGTTTATTAGAGAAGAGTCATCGATCAGTCATGCAGTCCTCCTATGGACAGCATCGAACACGAATAATGTGGTCAGGGCGGCAGCACTTCTTTCTATAAAAATAATCATTTATTTTGTTAGATTATTCCACGACCATTGAGGAAAATATCGACCTGTACAATCTCGCTTTTGGGCATGTTGTGTTTTGTCTGGACATAAATGAACTACGAATGGGGTATAGATGACAGAATCCATTCCTTTGGCACGCCAAATGACGTTTTTTCACCATACACATACGCGCTCTCCATTGGAATTGTGCCGCATAGTGGCGTTAATGCGAAAGCCTGCCAAAAACGAAAGTGATTGAAAGGACCAGCGTACATAAGCGGGAGACATGCATATAAAAAATTGTTGTAATAAATTTATCATTACTGGGTGTTCGTTCTTCTATCTCAGTCAGTATATATCTTGCCAGCTTTTCTCCTTCTTTCTTCTTCTTTTGCACACGCCAACCTTTACGTTCCACGTAGTTCAATTTTCTGCGCGAAATAACGTTTCTGTATCGTCAGTACGTGAAAAGAGCAGATATACAGTATGTTACCACGAGCATTCCAAAGCCATGTCTTCATAGAAAATGTCAAATCACAAATGGTGTGAGTCAGATTATCGCTCGAATATACGTACAACTAGCAACTAGCCAGTATTATTATTCATGCACCATAGGTATAATAATGTTAGCGATAACAAACACATAGTCGTTCCGTGATGCGTCCTCATTGTGATGACGCAGCGCATGGCATATGTTTCCCGCTATGAATGAAGTGGTTATTCTTTTTTAAAATAATTATCATCGTATTGGATGAACTTTACCATGTGCAAGAACGGATCATGAAACCAGGGCCTCCATTGCTCATTCTAAATAGAATAATACAGTCAGTGCTACAAAGTAAATTATCCAACATTTGAATTCAAGTTTCTTCAAAAACTGTCAAGTTGTCCGATCGCGAAACGCTGCTGTTGGTGTTAGAGATTACAAGCACAGCGGCCTAGATAGGTGTTGCATTTTTCAGTGATATGAATATCTGCGGCAGACAATCTTCTAGACAACATCCGGTTTCGATGGATGGCCGAGTTCTGTCAAAGAGCCGTTCATTTCTGCTGGTCGGAGACCAGATCATCGAGGATTTCATCTGGTATGAATACATCTCCTCAATAGCGGCAACTGCTGGGGAAAAGCTAGGCTACTTGTTTAGGGCTAAGAAGTAATTTTCTTCACATGACCTCCTCACTCTATACAAGGTCCAGATATCCTAACCGTGTCGAACCTCGTATATTCAGAACTGGCCAATACGACCTCTTGTGAAACAACCTATAAGAGGATACCTTTTCCCAGTTCCACTAACCTTGGGCAGTTCAAAAATCGGGTTAACTAAGATTCTTCAAGCTCTGGCGCCCTGGCATTTAGGCTTCTGCCTGCGCCGCTGCTTCACTGTAAACAAAACTGCAACACGATGCTTCGCACCGATCGAGCACAATTATTTGACATTAATTGGCTGATCTTCGTTTCCGGAAACCAACACGTGGCTTTGCTCTTTGATTTGAACATAACGTAATGATTGAATTTACCAGATCCGAATGTTTTTAGCACTTTCTGCAACTAGCTACTCTTGCCATGCTCTGTGGATCTGTTGATGTGTTGGACAAGCAGATGAGTGCACAGTTTCCTGCCCTTTAAATCATCGCATATAATTTGCCTGATACTTTTTTCATAAATATTCCTAGTTTTTGCTTTCTATACAGGGTGTCCACAAAGTTGGGGTTTTCCTTTACACGACGTGTAGATCTTGAAAACATAAGCAATTTTTCTTAGTACCATATACACCAATGTCTTAAGGGAACCGAGATAAAGGGCTCTGCAACATCAAAAATATCTGAATACCGTCCTGTAGCCGCGACATCCCCGAGTGGTACTAGGACACTAGCTCAACCCGACAACAGACTTGGGTCGGGGTCAGTCTGTCAGGTCAGTATGCAACCTTCACCCGACGGTTACGGTCACGCGTGTAAAGGTAATCGCGTAGACGAGAATTCCTCAACAAGCACTAGAGACGTGGCTAGAGAAGTGCAAGTATCAAAAACTAAAGTGTGGCAAACGCTGCGTGAAGAGGGGCTGTATCCGTTTCACGTCCAACGTGTACAAGCCCTTCAACCTGACGATTTTCCAGCAAGAGTGCGGTTTTGTGAGTGGTTGTTGCATCAACATGACATTAATCCGGAATTTTTGAAGTGCATATTGGCGACAGACGAATCTACGTTCACGCGCAATGGGGTGAATAACTTTCGCAACACTCATGTTTGGTCAGTAGAAAATCCGCACGCTGTCCGTCGGGCACATTTTCAACAAACATTTTCGGTGAATGTTTGGGCTGGCATGGTGAACGGTATGCTCACTGGACCATTTATTCTCCCAAATCGATTGGACGGGATGCAATACCTAGACTTTTTACGCAACATTTTGCGTTCCTTGTTTGCCTGCGTCTGCTCGGTAGCGCATCAGCTGATTTCATTTTCTGTTGGAGCGGTATGATTTCGGACAGAGACGTACTTAGCCCTTCTCGTCAACTGGAGACTGAGTACTTTTTCCTTTATTTTTTTTTACTTGGTCTCCCTCGTTTCACTACATATTACCTTTGTTATTTCAAGGGTAGTTGTTTCTGAAAAGGAAAACCCCAACTTTGCGGACACCCTGTATATGATTCGCATGTATTTCAGTATAGGCCTTACGTTTTTTTTTTTTTGTTACGACTACGTGTGGACGAGCTAAACTTAGATATATTTACTACTATACCCCATTCATAGTCCGTTTACGCCCAGACAAAAGACAACATGCCCAAAAGCGAGGTTTTACAGGTCCGTATTTTCCTCAATGGTCTTGCAATAATCTAAAAAAATAAATGATTATTTTTATAGAAAGAAGTGCACATACTTTTCACAATTCTTTATTCGCTGGAAGTACTTGAATCACAGGTTCAATTTGAATATCGATCATATTATCCAGAAACCACATCTTTCGATTGTCTCTTGAACGTGACGGATTCAATCTTTCCAATGGTTTGCCGACAATCTGTTGACAGCTTCTGCCTGATTGGGTGTATAAGTTTTGTCTTGGCCATATTTTCATTGAAACTAATGTCTTTTGATAGAAGCCATTGTTGAAGTTCTGCCTTTCTTGTGGGCATTATGGGAATTTTTTCTAGTTTTCTGGTGTGGTATGCAGCATTATCAAGTACAATGACGGCATTGCCATCCTTCAACTGAACTCCCGTCTATTTCTTCATGGTTTTCGGCCGTTTTCCTTGATTTAAATGCCCATAAGGCAGTGGGCACAAAGTCATCTTCATTGCCAATTTGACAGATAACAAATCGTTTTCCTTTTCCTGGAAATAATCATTTCATAATTATAGTATTCAAGAAAACTAATAATAATACAAGCAGAGCATCTAACAGGTGATGGTTGCAAACCTACCAGATGTAGCTAAGTTGCCCGCGTGGGCGGACGAATTGGTTAGATACACATACCTGACGGATTCTTAAGGCCAGTGGTTAGTCCATCTAATAAGGCTCGTCTTGCTGATTTAATTGTAGAGTCAGCTCATACTCTAGGTTTTGTATGTGCTGCATTTATCCAGGTTTCATCCAAGTAATAAGTCTGCCCTGGTCGCGGTATTTCTTTATTGATTTTAAATAATTTCTCCTCCATAAAATAATCTTTTCGCTGTCCATCAAAATGCATTCTGCCCGATTTTCTATACTCAAAATGAATTTCTTTGAGTAAGCTATAGAATTTGTTCCTTTTGGGAGTAGGTAAGTCTTCATCACTATTAACCTCCTGTAATACTTTGTCTATGGTGGGAAGTTCCTGCCCTTCAACAAATTGATGGACTTTACGTCTGATGGCATCTCGATCAAAGTAATCAACTGTATCCAACAGCTTCGTGTAATGCAGACTCTTGTGTGGTGGAGACAATTTTTTGTTTTTTTCATATTCTTTAACAATGTTGAAAATTGTCTTAGTACATAAGCCTGTTTTGTTCGCCACACGTCTTTCAGTATCATGAATTTTTATTTCAGGATGCTATAAAATTTCGCTCTTAAAAATTTTAAACGTTAATACTTATATTCATATGTCCCTTTTTGTCACGTTTTCGGGGAGGAGACATCACTGAAGAGGAAGCATGCCTGAAGGAAGCATTGGGAGAAATATTCTCACTTTCATCTGCTGTATCCGTAGACGACATGCTAACGTATGAACACATGTTATTTATGCACTCCTGCAATTGTTCGTAGTTTTATGGCCAAATGACATTGGCTGCCGCTTTGCCGCGCTCCATCTTTGTTGTGCCGGGGCATTAATCGACTACGAATAGGGTATAATGAAGAGGACTCGTTCAGAAAGATAACACTGATCAACAGCCAAAAAATATCCTAAATAAAATCAACAAAATATTACTATTTTTAATGTGCTAAAACCGGAATAAAACCTATTTTTTCAATATTAGTTCAAGTTTTAGAGATAAGGTAATTATATGTGTTCCTGCTGTGACAGTATTAATATACTGTAATTCACAAGAATGCACGTGCGAGTGCACGTGCTACATTTTTATATTCGGCAAGGAAAGATGATGTAATCGGCATGATTGTGTTACGTTATACATACGTGTACATTATATTGTTTTATATTAGCCATTTTTTCCTCAGTTGGCTGACAGCGTTCATGCAAGATGTCTCGAAAGTGTGTAAACAATCCGGATCAGTTTTGTTACGTGTGTGGTGATGTGACTTTTGCGTCTCAGAGACGGTCTATTACTCTACTAATAACAAAGGCATATCAGCTTTATTTCGGTTGTTAACTAGGTGATCAAGACATGTGCTTCAAGTCTGAGGAGCTGGTTAAATGGCAAAAAACGGTCTATGCGCTTTGCTGTCCCAATGGTTTGGAGAGAGCCTACAAATCATATCAATGATTGTTACTTTTGCATGGTACCTTGTGTTGGACAAGCCACAGGTATGTCCAAGAAAAAAAAAATCGGTTATTAACTACCCAAACATACCATCTGCGGTGAGACCTGTGCCTCACAGTGAGGAAAATCCTATTCCAAAACCCCCAGAATCCTACACTTGGGAATCAGAAAACGAATCAGATCATGGCGATCGAGTGATTCGTCAGGAAGAAGATATGCCATCAACGTCAAGAGATCCTGATTTTGTACCGAGCACGTCATGCCACCAACCGCACAAAATAACACAGTCAGAATTAAATGATCTTGTAAGAGATTTAGAACTTCCAAAATGTAAGGCAGAGTTACTTGGATCAAGGCTGCAGCAGTGGAACTTGTTAGAAGACGATGTTTCGGTATGTGTTTTTCGTAAACGCCACAAAGACCATTTTTCAATATGGAGAATAACTTGGTTTTCTGCAGTAACATTAACGGCTTACTGGCGGCTTTAAATATAAACTATAACCCAGAAGAATGGAGATTGTTTATAGACAGTTCAACATTGAGTTTAAAGGCAATGTTATTGCATATTGGAAATATTTTACCATCTCTTCCTGTAGGGTATGCAGTTCACATGAAAGAATCATATGACAATATGAAATACCTACTGACATGCATAAAATACGATGAGCACCATGGCATATTTGTGGCGATTTGAAAGTTGGGCTGCAGCTAGGCTACACAAACTTTTGCTGTTTTTTGTGTGAATGGGACAGTCGGGCAAAGGCACTTCATTACACCAGACAAAACTGGCCTGTTCGTCATTTCCTAGTGCCAGGTCAAAAAAATGTACAGCATGTGCCGTTAGTAGATTCGAAAAGAAAATTATTACCACCACTGCATATCAAGTTGGGCCTAATGAAAAACTTTGTCAAGGCATTAGATAGAAATGGGTCAGCTTTTCAATACCTGCGTCAGAAATTTCCAAGACTAAGTGAGGCAAAGGTTAAAGAAGGTATTTTTGTTGGGCCACAGATTCGAAATATTTTGAAAGATACACCGTTTGAAAACACTTTAACAGGTATTGAAAAAACTGCTTGGAATGATTTCCGTCTGGTGGTCACTAATTTCTTGGGAAATAGAAAGCTGACAACTATACAACCCTTGTCAAAAATATGCTGTCATCGTATCAAAAGATGGGCTGTAATATGTGTCTTAAGATACATTTCCTACACTCACACCTGGACTTTTTTCCTGACAATTGCGGAGCCGTAAGTGATGAGCACGGCGAACGTTTTCATCAGGATATTTTAACAATGGAAAAAAGGTACCAGGGAAAGTGGAATCCTTCCATGCTTGCAGACTACTGTTGGACTCTTGGTAGAGATGCTCCAGAAACGATCCATAAAAGAACAGCAAAAAGACAGCGCATATAGTGATTCTTATAAGTATATGAATCTTGTTACTTTTTTTAATATATCCTTAAAAATAAAAAGTTTTTTTTTTCTAAACCGCAACTGATTTTTTTATTTCATTGTCGTTTTTGGATTCAGCGCCCCAAAATTAACAAAGAAGTGCACTTTTCACACAAGATACAATTAAAAACCTAAAATTTGTTGTCCAGTGTAATTGACAAGTCTCCTATCACTCTGTTGCGTCTAGACTGTAAAGACAAATAATGCAACATCATAATAAGGAGGAGCAGCTCACAAGGTTACGGAGGACACATTCAAATTTGTCCGCGTGGGATGCACATTCTTTATATTATAAAAATTGAGTACTCCCGTACTTCGTTAGCTCATCCATCGTCTTTCCAGAAAGTGCCTTCATAATGTTATTGCACACCCACCATATTTCTGAAATTGAACACCTTTGTACTTTGACAACACATTTGCAACGGTAACTGTATTAAATAAATTGGCTGAACGTTCAGCATAATTCCAGAAGTGGCTTGGCAATCAATTTTGTCCACGAAACCCTACGTCATAACTGTCAAGACAAATGAGGCGTCACCACAATAAGGAGGCCGTTTTGAGCTAAACTGTATCCATCGAAGAAACAAAGTAAAATCAAACATATACACCCGTATTGCACGTGATCAAGAACTTTACCGTAGGAGACGCTACAGGGCCGTATCAAGCTATTGTGACTGATCTATCAAAAAATGTCGTACAAGATATGTGTTGCTGTAAATTCTATCAAAAGCATAGTAAATTATCAGGAATATACCACGCCTTTCTAATCATATTTCGACATTAGGAATCAGTGCAAAAAATTCTGTATTCACCATTTCAGCAAAATGTTACTAAAACGCACACGAAAAAAACTTGTGGACCATCTCAATTCAAATTGTTCATATTTTATTATTAACTTACATATATACCTAATAATCTTTACAAATCAACCTTCTATTCACAATGCAGAGCAAATTTTTTTGAGCAAATAGAAACTACAGACGTAGTAGTAGTAGTACAAAAGTTTATTACAGACTCCATAAAGTTTGTTAGTTTGATTGCTATTAAAATTTACATGAGAAATAGGAAGAAGGTCAAAATGGCACTATTATGCTTTGGAACTCCTAAATTAACCCTAATTTTGTGTAATTATAAATTTGGAATTTCCACATTAATAACTAGAAACTTACACTTTGATTGCAGTCTATAATGAACTTACCTGTCTTGCCAAAAAGCCCGTTAAACTGCCAGTCTTAATGGTATCAATCGATTTATATGCTGTATTCCGAGGAGCTTGAATCATCAGAATTGTTGATGTCAATTATAAGGGGTTCAACTTGGGTGTCAATGATATTGTCCATATCCCACATTTTGGTTTCAACCTTATCTTGGACATGGTCAATACATGTTCTCCATTTTGCTGGCGTAATTCTATCGACAGCAACATCAAACAGTTTTTTAAGGTCAGAAAACTTAAAAGTGCTGTTATTTGACGCCACGTATTGCTTGATGTCGGCCCAAATCAACTCGATAGGATTCAGTTCGCAGTGATAGGGAGGCAGCCTGAGAATCGTTTTATTTTGGTTTTTGGCCATTTCGTCAACAATTTTTAAATCATATTTATACTTATGTCGCTTGACTATATTTATCAGCTCAGCTTTGACCATTGTTTGGTCGAAGTCGATCTTCTTTGAGACAAGCCACTGTTGAATGTCTGCCTTTTTGGTGGCCATTGTTGGAGTTTTTTCCAATTTTCTGGAGTGGTACGGGGCATTATCCATCACAATAATTGCGTTATCATCAAGTGTCGGCAAATTTTTTTTGAACCAATTTTCAAATGAGTTACCATCGATTTCTTCGTGATGGTCTCCAGTTTTTTTGGATTCAAATGTCCACAATGCTTCAGGAACAAATCCATCTACGCTACCTATGTGGCAAATGATCAGGTGTTTTCCCTTGCCTGAAAGTAATTAGTTATTTTACTTCTCAGCGAGCGCACTAAATGACGAAATTAAGCAACTTACTCTTTTTAGGTTAGTGTAGGATAGGGTCTTAGATTAGTTTTTGGGTGAAGGAAATACTCAGAAACTTGGATGAGATAGCAAAACTGAGTTCGGAGCTTCCAAATCATTGATTCGATCAGAAAATGAATTATCTGCATCCAAAAAAGTTCATATACTTCGAAACTTACCTGCAGGATTTTTCAATCCCGTCGAAAGGCCATCTAAAAAAGCCTGCCTTGAGGACCTCACAGATCTGTCTACCCAAACCTTTCCCTGCGTATGCCCCGCGTTCACCCATGTTTCGTCTAAATAATAAATTTTTCTTCCTTCAGCGCGGAATTGCCTAATTTTTCTAAGGTATTCTCTCCTCCAGATAACAATTTCCTCCTTTTCTATCAATAAACTATTCCTTCCTCTTTTCAAAAATCGAAAGTCTAGTTCTTTCAACAGCTTATGGAACGTAGATCTTTTAAAATTTGGCAGGTCCTCATCATCATTCACTTGCTTCAATATTTTATCTATTGTAGGTATTTCATTCCTGAAGAAAAAGTGATGTACTTTTCTTCTAATGGCACTTTTGTCAAAGTCATCTATTTTTTCGATGATTTTTTTTCTCGCTGGATATGTTTTTGGCTCAGATAGTGAGTGATTTTGTCTATAATCCTTCAAGATTTTGTAAACACTTGATCGACCTACTCCAGAAATTTCAGCAACCTTACATACGATATTTTCTATAGCCAATCCACTATTCTCTTGCATCTGGTTCTTGTAGATATTTCGAATAATTTGTTTTTCACCTGCGCTAAGATGAAGCTTTTTAGCCCTTTTGCTGGATGGCGTTAAGCTGATTTCAACCACTTCATCAGCTGTATCTGTGTCAGACATTTTAGACTAATATTAAATTTCCGCAAGAAAAATCAAGTCAAGACGTGCATAAAACGTTCGCGCTCATAAACGGGTATCCGTAACTGATTACAATCCTGTGCGTGGTGACGAACCATCAACGTGACGCTGAGAGTTCCCTCTACTATGCAGCGTTGCCAGGCTTAATGTCACAATGATCATGTTTTATTGGGAAAATTGTCAGAAATCGCCGAATGTTGAACAGAAACATTACAAGAAGTCTAACCTTGAAATGTGAGGCTACAAATCGATATTCTTATAGGGGGAAGGGTAGGGAGCTGTTATGGTTCCTATTAACCTTGGTGAAAGTTGGAAACGGTAATATCATATATGGCATACATTCGGTTGAAGGTGTGTGCACGGAAAATAGATTGCGGATAGGATTTTAATAGATAAATCTGCACAAAAAAACACAAAAGGAGATTTTTGTATTTCCCTGAAGAATACCTCAAGGTTATTTCAGATGTACTCATCGAAACTTTATGGAAGGATTATCGAAACCTTATTTTCAATTACGATAGGGCCACATACCTCAACATCGCATTAATGTGAAAAATAAGACAATAGAAAAAAATTCCCTCACTGATGCTATCTCTTAGGAAAAATTTAACTATAAAGATTGCACAAAAATTTTCTTCACCTTTTTGAGCTTGTTTTCGCATCTCCGTATATGCCGTTCATAATTTGCTGCAGATCAAATTGGAATATACCTTTGTGATGCCATTTATTGTTATATAATGTCCTTTACAACAGTTATTGCACGTATTGCACCAACAGATTGATTTGTGATCCATGCGAATGTGATCAACCACTCTGGCGAAAACTCGCCGAGCGTGGCAACCGTGCGACTTTGTCTGGAGGCTCGTCGCTACAAGCCAATCAGGAAGAGGCCGACAGAGCGCCATGGCTACCGATCACGCGTTGATCATGAATCAACCACTGTTTACGATTACTTTGTAGCTTCGTTAGATACACTTTAGCTTTGGAAAAGCCTTGCTCCCCTTTCTAGTTCGGAAACATCCGCCTCTGCCTTCCGCTGAATACGCGATGTTCAGTGGCTTTGCGAATGCATAAAATTTTAGGTTATCTTTGTCGTACAAAAGGATGAGTAATGAATGGTCATTCCTTTTTAGTGCCACTCATTGTTTAGAAAAGTACAGAGCTGTGTTACACGGAGAATCACTCAATTCGTTTCTGTTTCAACTAGGGGGAGTTAGTAAGCCTTATTTGAATCATTCTGTTCAACCTAGCCTTGACTATCCTAAAAGGGCACCCTCATAAAAATGTGATTCCACGTCTGCTCATTAGCTAGACAGTTTTCCAGATATCTTTGTTATGTAGAGTAAAAATGTTACTCTACCAAGGACGAGATAATGCTTGGCATCTAGTGCTGCTCACATGTTTGGGGTGCAGCCGCCTGACTATATTATTTATGCTCGATGCTGTCCAGAGGAGGGCTGTTCCATTCTTCTCTAGCAGACAGTATCGGTACCCTTTCGCATCGAAGGGCCGTCAGTGATCTAGCTCACTTCTACCACTATACTAACGGGCTTTACTCCTCAGAGCTCTCCTCCATGATGCCGCCTCGCGATGTGCCAGACAGACCAGTCTGATTTCGGCCTCCCATCCTAGCCGTGTCGAACTTCGTATATCCAGAACTGGCCGATACGACCGCTCCTTTGTTCCGAAGGTGTCGAGGTTGTGGAACAATCTACATGAGGAGGCTTTTCCCAGTTCTACTAACCTCAGGCAGTTCAAAAATCGGATTAATAAAGTTTCCTCAAGCTCCTCATAGCAGCCGCGGTGTCGTGTCATTTAAGCTCCTGCCTGCGCGGTTGCTTCGGCGTAAAAACGGTATTCATAGTATGGTGTATCTGAAGTCACTTGAAATAGCATAAAAACCTTTGGTCGGCGCGTCCTTTGTAATTTCATGACGTATCATAGGCGTGCGGCATTTATTTAGAACGATAATAATAATGTTTTTATATCACAATAAATGGATTTTACTATCTTCTTATTTTTTTGATTTGGGATAAAAAATACTTATATTGGGAGTTTAATTTATGTTGACTGAAAGTTACGAAATGGAAAAATTACAGAATTCCAACGTTTGACATAGGCAAATATTTACATAGCAGGTAGGTATATAAAAAGGTATATAAAGACTTACATTATAGGTATTTATATATCATCCTCGCCTTCGGAGCTGTCGCTAGAGTCATCTTGTAGAGGAATTACAACGGGATTTACAGGAGGCAAAACACAATATTCATTTTCTTTTTCAACAATATGCCTAGAACACTGCTTCCATAGGTCTGTGGCAGCAATATGAGATACTGCATCTCTTATTGTGGCCAATAGCGATTCACTTAATTGAGGGGTCTGATTATGTTTTCTTACTTTTTTTTTAAAGCAGCCCAGACCAACTCAATCGGGTTAAAAATGCAGTAATAGGGAGGTAGACGTAATACTTCATGGCCATTTTGCTGAAGCAGATTGTCAACAACATACTCTTTTTCAAATTTTTGTCCTTTAATAAGATCCAATAATATGGCTTTGGTTGATTTTTGTGGTATTTCCATTCCCTTATCCTTCATCACATCAATAATGTCTTGTTTTTTTGTGCCTGTATTCGGAATTTTGTTTTTCTGTCGGGAATGGTATGGCGCATTGTCCATAATAATCACTGAATTTGGGGAAATGTTTGGTATTAACTGCTGCTCTATCCACTTTTCAAATAAGTCGGAGGTCATGTCCTCATGATTGTTTGATATTTTTGGCAGATAACAGCAAGGCATTAGGTATAAATCCATTTTCACTGCCAGCATGGAGAATAATGATTCGTTTTCCACGGTTGCATGGTGCATTTAAAATGCACTTGTTGCTGTCGTCAACCCAGCCGTACTGCACAACATCATGGGTATCATACCACGTTTCATCCAGGTAAATCAGATTTCTTTTCTGCTCTCTACAGATTTTAACTTTGTGCAAAAATTCTTGGCGCAATTCAACGATTCGAGACGACTCCATAATCACCATTCTTTTGTCTAATTTTTTGTATTGAAAACCACACAGTTTTACAATACAGTGCAGTGAGTCTAAGCATTTGTAATTATAAAAATCTTCAGGATAATCTTTTAATTTATCCCGTATCATTTCCAACGTAGGCACCAAATTTTCTTTATAAAATCCGTATATTATACGATGAATATCTTCCTGAAAACCCACGTCTATTCTTTTTAATTTTTGCCCTATGCGCTTTCTGTGGAAGGAATGGTTGACTACATCTCCCCTTTTCATAACCCGATAAATGGTAGACCGATTTTTGTCAGGATACAAATTCTGTTTGAAATTTGATTTTGCGAGGAATCTGGATTTTCGTTTTTCAGACAATCATACATATTTAGGATTACTCTTTGGGTCTGTTCCTCTAAATCTTTATGAAAGAATTCTGCCTGCACAGGTTCATCAACCATCTCCTCGTGGCTTGGAGCATTTTCCCAAGGTCTCCAAAGAGCTATATTTAGGACACATAAGAACAATCAACACAACAATTAAATCAACAATTAAACTGAGTATTCAAAAGTCAAAAACACACAAACTAATAAAATCTATGAAAAAACACGGACAGACTAAAGAAAACACGTTTATTCACCGCTACACGGCACTGGCTAAACTGTTTCAATTTTCAGTAGCCACCTGCACTTGTTCCGAGCTCTGAAATACACGCTTTCTCATTGGCTATGTCCACGCATAGGCGTGCTTTACTCCACGTGGACCGGTGAAACTGCCTTTGATCTTATACGGGGGATATTTGCTGCGAAATTTGGCGATTTTTGCAGCAACAGAGCGTGTTAAATATAGATATATAAAACGCACCCGGTATTTCACAGTGGTTCAAGTGACTTCAGATAAAGTATTCGTGTTTTGAAGTATATGGTAATAAAAACATGAAAAGTGACATGTACAGTGTTCTGCCGTCTATATAATCATGTACGATGCTCCTGGGTATACCCTTTATTCATGGTGAAATTCTTTTTTTGTATAGAGATAGACCAATGTTTTGTAGCAATTTATAGTCGGAGGGAGTTTAATTGTACAACTTTGGGCAACGATAGATCCAGGAGCCTTGTAATAATGTGAACATGAAGACAAAACATTTACGCCCTTGCTTTGAGATTGCCCAGCTGTTCTATGGATACAAGAATTAATTCTGGGGAAACGTTAGCATCCTATACTTTAGTAAGGGAAGCTTTGGTAGCGTACTCGCCCCTCGCCCTTAGAGATTCATGTAAGATTTCAAATCAGCTTTTCTCGAAAATAAGAACGAATGATATTTAATTTCTCTGGCTAAGCACTGAAATAATGTTGCTCCGTGATGTATTTGAAATAAGAGGGGATTCATGATTATTATGCCGATAGCCTCTTTGTAAGCTTGTTGTACTTTCCCGAAAGCCCTGTATCGTTATAATTAACTAGTCTGTGTTTGGGAAGCAAGTTAAACCGCTTGAAGATTAATCATCAACGTGATTCAGTTTTTGTAAACAAAGTGTATAAATAAAGGCTTTTAGAGGAATATCGTGCTTGAACAGCAAAAAAGTAACTCCATTGTTGCTGGAATAAAAGGAGGAATGGTCTTAAGCGAAACTGCTTGAGATGAATCTAATTGCCTAAGTTTTAATTAATCGCCTCCATAGAAAAGCTGCTGAACAATGGAATAGAATCCAGAAAAAAATCTGCAGCTTATGTGATGTTGATGGGAAATAGCTAACTTTTGATCAGGTCTTACTTGTTGAAACTAGAAGTGTCGAACTTTGAAAAACATTTACTTCAACTTTGTGAACGCAGGTCACACCTTTATTCTTGGCTAATAATAGGTAGACGAAACAAGTATAGCCAGTAGTCAGGATGCAAGTGCATGCTACAGCTCAATAATAATAATATGTGCAGATATACAGAGCATGTCGTCATGTGCTGCCCTATGCTGTAGGGGGTACTGATTCCGTCGTGGAGAACGAGAAACGCCGGATTGACTGGAATTACTCGTTCTCCACTGAGGATGCAGGCGAATAAGCTCGGCATAGGCCTTAGGAGGAAAAACGGACCAAATATCAGGAGCTCCTTAGTCAGCTTCGCAGGAGTGACTAGTTGTTAATAGAACAGCAGTTTGGATTGTCGGAGCCCAGGTTGCCTATTTCAATTTCTTTTTCCTTACAATAATAATAATGCATCTTTAGACACCATCTAATTGAATGTCAAGCACCTAAGAAATACTAACGTGCAATATAATGACTTAAACGCCGTCTAACTACTAAATGTTTAAAATTTTCGTATTAAACAACCAAGGATTCTTATGGCAGATGACAATCTGGTTTTGATATGATTAATGAATGCTGATTTCGCATCAAACAACACGTATCCGAATCCGAATCTCTTACAGTATATTCAGATAAGAGATAGACCGGACATAAACAAGACCACGTGATCATCGAACGCTGTAACATTCGGCAGGGACGTATTAAGAGTCACGCAGTACATATTTTACATAGTAGATGCTCCTTTGCGTAACTTTGTAGTAAATTAGCACAATTCGATGTGTATACGATTGGTGATGGATATAGGATCATGTGGGGGTGGGGTAAGAAATATATAATGATGTAAATATACATAAGGGTTTCAAAATTTTCGCTTCGATTTCCAGCTTCGGATGCCGCCTGATGTTTGGTGAAATACAGTCGAATATATTCTCAAAATGGCGTTTAAATTAGCCTAAATTAAAAATAATCGTATATCTCTTAAAATTGCTTTTAGAATATTGATAAGTATATTTTTTGATTTCTAGGTAAATATGTAACCAAATTAAAACGTTCAAAACGTAAAAAAATGTGCATGGTTGAACATTGTCAGAAAGTAGATTCTTGAATAGGTTTTGCCAAAATGGGTTCAAAAATGTCAATAATTAATTAAAAAATACAGTAGCTTTATAATTACTTATAACTTACCGAATTTGATGAACGACATCTTTTATTGGAAAGATGAGCTTGATGAGCTTTCATCATCGCTACTGCCTGAAGCACCAACGTCAATAATGAATGGCTCGACTTGTTCCTCTAAAATATTGTCCAGTTCCCACATTCTCTTTTCAACTTTGTCTTTCACGTGCTTAATACAGTTTTCCCATTTTTGCGCTGTTATTAATTCTAGTGCTTCTTTGAAAAGTCCTTTGAGGTCACAAAATTTAAAAGTTGTATTGTGCTTAGCTATATAATTTTTAACCTCTGCCCATATGAGCTCAATGGGATTGAGCTCGCAATGGTATGGAGGCAAACGGAGCACAGTTTTATTTTGACTTGCTGCCATTTCGTCAATGGCGTATTTTTGATATTCCGCCTTGTGATCCTTGACAATTCTTAATAATTGTACTTTCAGCATTGCTTCTTCAAAGTTGATATTTTTCGAGCGGAGCCAATTTTGAACATCAACTTTCCTTGAAGCCGTTGTTGGGACCTTCTCCATTCTTCGAGAATGATAAGGCGCATTATCCAACACAATTACTGCGTTTTCCTCTAAGTTCGGTAAAATTTTTGAAAACCACTGTTCAAACGATTCGCCATTCATTTCCTCGTGGTAATCTCCAGTTTTCTTAGACTCAAAGCACCACAGACCGTCAACAACAAATCCATCCTCACTGCCAATATGGCAGATAATGAGCCTTTTCCCTTTACCTGGAAATCGAAGTACTAACTGGTGTAGATTTATTTCAATAAGCGAACCTTTTTCAAATGTTTTCATCACATTCAGCGAAAAAACATTGAGACATGAGTATCAGATTGCTATAATTGGGATTATTTAGTCATATTGAAAGAAAGAATATTGAACGTCGTATGATTACTCAGCGCTTCACAATTTAATTTAAAGTTATAAACCTTTAAAAAATGAATGATCAGGAACCTGAAATACGCGCAAATATTAATATTAACAAATTATAACTTTATAAAGCTTAAAGTATGAATTAAAATGATTAGAAATATTAGGAACGGTACACAATATACAACTTAGTAACTTTTTTTAAGTTTATAATATTCGACATATTTTAAGATTATATTAAAAAATTATTGAAATATCGAAAACACATAAAAACATGGCTTAAAAAAGTTCTAACAAATGAAAATGACAATAAAACATCCACGCATTTTATCGAAAGTTCTAAAAGTTTTGTTACTTGTAATAAGTTTTATCTGCCCCCTGGAACTAATGATTAGAACCTTGTTCCCAAGGTTTGAAAAACATCCGATTGTTGTCTATTACTCGTATTTACCTGCTGGATTTTTTAATCCGGTGGACAGTCCATCTAGAAAGGCCCTCCTGGATGAAGTTACAGAATCATCAACCGATACTTTACTTGTAGTGTGTCCTGCGTTTACCCACGTTTCATCAAGGTAATAAATCTTCCTGTTTTGATTTCTATATTTCCCAATTTTTGTTAAATAATCCCTCCTCCATAGCACAATTTCTTCTCTATCCAGTAGTAAACTATTACTACCCCGTTTTTTCCATTTGAAATTTAAATGCTTCAGTAACGCATGGAAAGTTGATCGTTTGAAATTTGGCAACGTTGTATCTCCATTTACCTCCTGCAGTACTTTATCTATAGTAGGTATTTCATTCCTAAAGAAGAATTCATGCACTTTCCTCCTAATCGCATGCTTATCAGCTTCATCCAATGATTTAACAATACTTTTGCGATGTTTACTGGTCATCGGCTCAGAAAAGGTGTGATTTTTTTTGTATTGTCTTAACACATTAAACACTGATGCGCGACACACCCCAACTTTGTGAGAAACCTTCACAACAATTTCTTTGATGGTTGATGCCTCGTTCTCCTCGCGCTCGATCTTATATATATTCAAAATGACCTCTTTCATTTCTGCACTCAGGTGTCTTTTTTTAGAGCGTTTCTTAGGTGGACTACAGTAGTTTACAACTTCATCGGCTGTATCTGTACTACTGGGCATTTTGCGCAAGCAGTTGATAACAATAACAATCAATAACAAGGTATAACAATAACAACGACAAACTCAACAACTTAATAAGATAACAAACGAAAACGTCCAAAGAAATATCAAATTGCAATGATGCACACGACATACGTAACACGTCTGAACCTGAATGTGACTCTGCCTTGATACGACTGCTCTGCCGCTCGGCATAGGCATTTAATTGCGAATTGACCAATGAGGGCTCCTGTTTTACGTCGAGACGGCGGCGTTAGCGTGAAAATCACCGGAACCTTTTGTTTACATCCGGTCTTTCTCTTATCTGAATATACTGTAGAGCAACGCATTTAGCTAAAGCCTTACAGCCTATAATCAAAAGTTATTGGATTCGTTTTCCTGGTAAAAGAACAGAACTTGCGTTTGTCAACATTCAAAGATAATTCGTTAGTTGAGCACCATTCAAATACAGGGTTATTCACAAGTCGTGACCAAAAATGAAACATCATACACAGCACCGCTTCTAGGTAACATTTTTCCCTCAAGGGCTTCATTAAGTTTGAAAATAAAAAAACATTTTTTTATATCTTCAGCACCGTCAACTGGAATGGACTAAAATTTGGTGGATTTACTTAAGTATTGTCCACATAATTGAAGTTAGTACTAATAAGGTTAAAATAAGTCACAAGGAAAAAAGCAGAAATGATTGGATGACCAAAGGACTAATAAAATCTGCAAACGAAAAAGAAAGACTGTATAAAATCATGAAATATTTACCCACGAAAGAAAATATAGATCATTATAATCAGTATAAAAACAAATTTATAGAACTTTTGAGAAAAGCAAAAAAAAAATTACTATATAAAACAATTGAATAATAATTCACATGACTCTAGACACCTATGGTCCACTGTCAATGATATATTCAATAAGTCATCCTATTCAAAAAACAATATTAATGAAATAAAAACAAAAACAGGACAGAAAACAGCAAATATGTGATGAGTTCATAGAATTTTTCACGAATATAGGAGGAAACTTAGCAAATAATATCAAACAAAATACTGATATTCACCTGCATGAAACAAGACTGAATAATTCATTTGTATTAACTGAAGTAGGCTATCAGGATGTTTTCAATGCCATTATGACTCTAAAAAATAAAAAAAGCCCTGGAGTTGACGAAATTAGAGCTGAACATCTAAAGATACTGGCCAAACAAATAACAGAACCACTTGCGTATATCATTAATAAATCCTTCCAATCTGGAGTATTTCCATCAGCTTTCAAGACAGCAATCATCATACCTATCTATAAATCTAATGATAATACGGACGTCACTATCGACCTATTTCACTTATATCAAGTTTAGCTAAAGTTTTTGAGAAATTACTCCTTAATAAAATGATTAATTTTCTTAATAAATTCAAAATTCTAAATTCAAATCAATATGGTTTTATAGCGGGCAAATCTACAACAGATGGGGTATTAAGTATATAGATGGAAAAGTACCATCGATATGCGTATTTGTGGACTTACAAAAAGCGTTTGACACAGTTAACCACAATATACTTTTGGAAATCTTAGAAAGAATAGGTTTTCGTGGAAAGATGTATACTTTAATGGAAAATTATTTATCAAATAGACCGCAATCAGTAAAATTATTAAGCTCGTATAGTAAAGAAATGTTTGTTAAATGTGGTGTTACACAAGGTACAATTTTGGGTCCTCTGTTATTCAATATTTATTTAAACGATATATTCAAAATTAACAGTACTGGTAAAATAGTCAGTTTTGCAGACGATACTGCTATACTCTATAAAGGTAAGGATTGGAACGACTTAAAAGATATTATCCAAAATGACTTTTGCAAAATTATTCAGTGGTTTAATAACCGAAAATTAACAATTAACTTTACTAAAACTCATTTTTTACCATTTTCATCACTATCTAATCATCTACCAAAATATAACCACCTTCGGTTAAAGGTAAATGATAAAAATATAAAAATCAATAGAGTTAATGATACAAAATATTTAGGAATTTATCTAGATCCCCACTTGAGATGGGATGTACATATTTCTCACATACTAAAGAAAATTAGATTCATAGCATATAAAATAAAATTTCTAACCGGTATATTAACTGAATATTATCTACGAATAATATATCAAGCTTTAGTCGAGCCACACATAACATATGGTACAGTAGTGTGGGGTGCTGCATGCACGACATACTTTAACGATTTAGATGTACTTCAAAGAAGAATTTTAAAATCAATGTTAGGCAAATCAAAATAATACCCAACTAATGACCTATATAATGATGCACAAATACATGATACTAAACAACTTTACTTCTTACATACCATCACTCATTATCAGAAAACTATTAGTGAACACATAATTAAACATAATCATAAAACCAGATATAAATTACGCGCAAAAAATGTTCCTAAACCAAACAAATCCCTAATGAAACGATGTCACCTGTATATAGCTCCAAAATTGTACGAACATTTACCAAATAATTTAAAACAATTACGCAATACATTAGGCTTCAAAAAAAAATTAAACAAATTTATTAACACGATTGGGAGAAATCAAATTAATAAAATAATCTCAAATATTACACAATAAATGCTCTACCATTCTTACCAATAATTTCTTTTTTCTCTCTATTTTATTATATTTTGCAATTCAACATACATATGATCCATGCTCAGGCGTTGTCCTCCTATGGATATATTATATTTATTTACTCGTTTCATGTTCCCTGTATTTTAGAGTAAATAAATAATATTATTATTATTCAAAAGCCTTTACGTAAAATTAACGTTCACCAGTGGCAGAGATACAGGAGATTAGTGGCATTACTTTTCCAAATAAAAGTAGTACGCCACCGGTCACGTGTTTCAGACAATTGCCGAAAATAGTGATGGTTTTTGTGGAACGCAAAATTTGAACATTTAGAAAACCTTCAAACATTCCGGAAATTTGAAATATTTCCAATTTGAAAATATTGAAGAAATAACGAAAACCTCAACAACTTGTGAAGCTGCGAGTTTTGAAAACTTCGCAAATTTTGGATACCTATCATGACAACTATCACAGCCTGCTGTGGGATGCAAGTCTTGAAGCTCACTCAAGGGTTAGGTACTGTACCTTTAAAATCCAAAGGTCGATCAACCCCCAATTGGCAATCAAGCCCCAAAGTCCTAGCAACTTCAAGTTATATCGTGGTGAGTGACTCCAACATACACTGTTGTTTGTCATACTATGCAACTACATCACATTGTTGTGAAGGGCCACTTTGGGTCTATTTAATATCATTAACATGCAAAGAGAAGGTGATCGGACCAGTTGACCGAGGCGGTACCACCCGCTAGCTTTTCCCAGGGTGTCTTATAAATGTCCGTTCCCGTACCTAAGTTATGCAGTCGGTTATCTTCCAAAACAAAGAGATTAATGATGATGAATCTTTCGAGTACTAAGAATTCACTCCACTCTCGGAATGTCCGGATGGAGGGTGGACTCGGAGGAATAACATCGAAGATTAAATTTGTTTTTTACGAACATCTGCGGGATTAACAGCTGTTCATCACTACTTGCATTCCAATCGCCCCGCCATGCTTTTCTTGGCAGAGACAACAATTTTAGAGTCTGCACCGGCTAACCACCTTAGCTTCCCAAATTACGAGGTGCAGTCCAATCTGAGAAAGAACGAAGGAGTTGTGGCCTTTGTCCGCAGCAGTTTTTCCTTCTCCAGACATGTTTCTGTATAATCAGACCGGAAGGACATCTGTGGCTTCGCCTCATCCTCAAAACATCCCCCAAACTTATTTGCTGCCTTTATCACTCTCTCTAGGGCCATAACTGGGATGACCTACTTGAATACCTCGCCGTCAAGATCGACTTCCTGAACATCAATCACCCCGCTTCCGAGGTAGTTCTCTTCAGTGATTTCAATGCCAATAATGAGCTTAGGTTGGACTCAAACGAGACCGATGCAGCAGGTCCTGCAGTTGATGCGTTCGCTCTTATTCAAGGGCAGACCCAGCTGGTGACGAGCCCTACTTCCGTACATCCAGAACTGGCCGATACGACCGCTCCTTTGCCCCGAGGGTGCCGAGATTGTGAAACAATCCACAAGAAGAAGCTTTTCCAGTTCTACTAACCTTACGGACTAACAAAATTTGTTTGGGATCATCATAGCAGCCGCGGTGTCTCGGCATTTAGGCTTCTGCCTGCGCGGCTGCTTCGCTATAAAAAAAACATCAATTCGTCTGATTCGGGACATCAACACCAAATGTCTGTTTCTATATCACTTCCAAGCTCTAGTTTATCTCAGGAGAATGTATCCTCGCCTTCAAACAAAGGCTAATCTAGTCGTCTCAAAAATCCGACTTCTATCTGATATATAGACTGTGGAGAAAATTAGTTTTCCCAAGCGTTCCGTGCCATGCTGGAATATTTAATTTCTTAGCTCAAAGGAGCATCAAGCAAATCTTTGACACCTAATGCATTTCGAAATCTCTGTTCTATTCCATTTCATTCTGTTAATGAAAATTTTAATTGCATCATGCTGGAAGGATGAAATCGGTATCTAAGCACAGCATACACATTACTACACAGCAACACAACTCCAAAAGAAATGGCGGTTAGAAGGTCGGCATCCTTCTTTATATGGGAGAGGCAAATGGTGAGAGCGATATTAAGATAGGGTGCGCTAGGAGCCAGCCTCGACTTAGATCAATAGATTAATGCAGGAGCATCTAGCATCTCTCAAATATTTTGAATTTGAATTTGAATTTGAATCTAGCCCAATCAGATGATTGGAACTCTTTTATACTCCAACTTCCATAGAGGCCTGAGGCTTAAACACCCATGGGGTACCGTGGTGCCATGGGGGAAAACAGAGGAAATGGAGGACGCCACAAAGTCTCTGGCAAGGGAACACGTGTGCATGCAGCATGCACACATTCTGGCCCCGCCTACGAGACCTGCCGGGTATCTCTTGGGACAGGATTCGAACCCGCGCAGCGCAAAGCGACTGATCAGCAGACCGAAGAGCGGCCACTGCTGCTACCTTTCATTTGGATGCAAAAGTTTTATGGCTTCCAAGAATGAATTTGAGTAATTTTCGTGTTAGAAAACCCCGCTTACTCTGATCCTCATTTGAATAATTCTTATAGTACCTCCTATATGAACAAATAGAGTCCTAGTTTATCTGCCCTATCTTGTAGCTAAGACCGCAAGTTGTCATCGCTTCCAACAGTTAAGTCCTTGAGATAAACGTTCGTAACGCATCGCAGAAGTACAACTGAGGCAACTTCACGTAGACTTCACCTTATTTCAAGGATTAAGTGTGCAGTCGTACATAATTGAGCAGATCTGCGTATCAGAAACTTTGTAGTTATATTTGCCAGAATCCCATTTTTCAGTAAACAGAGTAGCAGAGTTTAGAGTTTTCTCGTAAGTTATTTACATTTATGTTTCTATATATGAATTTATACATACAAAATGCGCTGGAACTTCGATATCCTCAGATGCAGTCGTGGAAATGCGACTTGACGGGAAATTCCCAGGTTTTGCAGTCGTACGAACTTGAAGCTCTAAGTAGTTACATTTATAAATGCAGTTGCAAGTTGAGTTGGCCGTTATCGTTATTTTATATTCATGACATCTGATATCATTGCCTTTTGATAATAATAATAATAATATACTTAGTGACATATAAATCCGAACACCCAGTTTAAATGGTTTTATTTTAATAAAAGTTGGTGAATGTATTTATCTTACTGTAAATAACAAGTGAAAAAATTTTCAGCCTTATCAGTTGGACATTCCGGTTTTTATACTGCTTTTTTTTAATTCGCTAACGCTCTAAAAATGAATATTTCAGCCGCAGTAAAGAATCAACGTTGGCGGATTTTGGCTCTTGACATCCTTCACGATCGGTTACGATGCCTAGAGTACGGAGACCTGTACGATTTCGTCAACTTAGTGAGTTTGATAGGGGCCGTATAGTGGGACTTCGGGAAGCTGGACTTTCTTTTCGGGCAATTGCAGTTAGAGTGCAAAGAAGTGTAGACACTGTGGTTAGGTGTTGTCAGGTATGGCTTCGAGAAGGCCGTACGCAAAGAGCAAGGGGCACTGGACGCCGCCGTAGAACAACAGACCGTGAAGATCGCCGCCTAAGATTATTGCCTTGAGGGACCGTTTCTCCACTACCAGGTCCATTGCAAATGAATGGTTTGCAGAACACGGAAGACCTATTGGCATGCGAAGTGTTTACTGACGAATGAGAAGTTTTGGCTTGTTTTCATACCGGCCACACTGGGTCCTCCCTTTAACTCGAGAACACCGACGTAATCGCCTTGAGTGGTGCAGACAACGGTCACTCTGGGATCAGGAGTGCAACAGTATTGTCTTTAGTGACGAGTCTCGATTTTGTTTAGGCACGCACGATGGTCGTGCCAGTGTTAGAAGGCGACGTGGTGAAAGGAGGAATACACAGTTTTTTGTTGAAAGACATGTTCATCACACTGTTGGAGTTATGGTTTGGGGTGCTATAGCTTATGGTTCCAGGTCACCTTTAATCTTCATCAGAGGTAACATGAACGCGCAGCGTTATATCCACGAAGTTCTAGAACCCCATCTTTTACCCTATCTTGACACCCTGGCAGATCCAACTTTCCAACAAGATAATGCCCGACCACATGTTGCAAGAGTCACAATAGACTTCTTTCAACATAATGATGTCACATTGTTACCATGGCCACCAAGATCTCCCGACTTATCCCCAATTGAGCACGTGTGGGATATGATGGGTAGGAGATTGCTCAATTTGCAACGTCCTCCTCAGACTCTAGAAGCACTTCGAGAGGAGTTGGTGGTTGCCTGGAATGAGATACCACAGGAGGACATTGACCACCTGATCAGAAGCATGCCTAGGCGCGTTGGAGAATGCGTAGCACATCAGGGTGCATCCACACATTATTAAAGGCCAAAGGGCTTTAAAGCAGTGCAATCATTTTGAATTTTTTATCATTTACTTATTATGCTTCATTAAGTACTTATACAAAATTTTATTAAAATAAAACCATTTAAACTGGGTGTTCGGATTTATATGTCACTTAGTATAGTAATAATAATAGTAATAGTAATAATAATAGTAATAATGTTTATTGGAGTATTAATACATAATAGAATCAGAATACGAGGAAATAATATAACACAAACAAAAATAATACTTCAAAGGGCTGGGGATTGGCATAGCCATTTTTCACCCCCGCCTGAATAGCTAAGGTAAATTCATTAAGTGCATTACTATATCCTGCTAGGACATATTATATACATTACATAAAACACATGTTGCTGACTATAATAATGCTAACAAAACTTCAAAATATAATAATAATAATGAGCTCTATTCAACCACCTGTAGATTCATTAAATGGTAACTGTACTAGCATTCTGTTGAATTCTCTTTTGAAGCTGTGAACAGACGTTAGTTTAAAAAAAATTGGGTAATCATTTAGTATACTGGGAGCTAGCTATGCAATAGAAACATTTTTTAAATTTTGAGGTAGTGTGGGCTGGTATATTATAACAATATTCATTACGGAGAAACAGTTGATGGAGTGAATATCTTTTCTCTGTGTCAAAAAGATATTTCGGAGATTTATATTTTAAAACCCTAAATAGTAGAACAACACAGAGAAGTAACGAGCGATATTTGAACTTTTCCCTTACATAATACTAATAATACCCAGTAATGTGTTCGCGTCTGTTTATCTCATTGAAACAAAAGCTACAATGGTTTTGTAAATCTTGAATTTTTTGTTGCATTTCCTCAGTGAGAAATGGGTAATTAAAATACAGAACTACAGTAATCTAAATGTGTGAGGATTAATGCATTAACAAGTTTTAGTTTCACTTGTTAATATATACCTATATCTCCATAACGATTTGTATTTATAATAACATGCTCTGACCTTATTTATAATATGGCTTGCAAAACCTAAACCTAAAGTACTATTCTCAAATTTTTGGTTTCTTCAACAAATCCCATGTTAATACCTTCTAAAGATATGTTCGTATTTATTACTTGTTTGCACTTCAGAATCTCTAGTCTAGAACCAACACAACATACTTTGGTTTTCAAGGGATTGAGATTCAAACAATGATTTTTTGAGTATTGTTCAATTATGTCCAAATTTTTATTAAGCTCTAATATTAAAGAATTTACATCGGTTGGTTGATATGGTTTGTAAACTTGTACATCATCTGCATACAAATGTACATTCCAGTCAGATGATATACGTTTTATCAAATCTGCGATATAAAAAGTAAATAAAATAGGGCCTAAAACGCTTGCTTGTGGAACACCAGAATTCAAAGCTCGTTATGTAGACACTTTACCACCCAATTTTACACATTGAGATCCATCAAACATGTAATTACTGAACCACAGCATGGCATTTCCGGTCAAACCATGATGATGCAGTTTTTCACACAAAACTCCATGATTCACCATGTCAAATGCCTTGCTGAAGTCTTAGACGACTAGTAGCGTTATCATGCCATCGTCTATATATCACTAGACATTTTAATGAGCGCTGTAGATGTATTATGTAATTTCCTAAACTCAGATTGGGAGTCAGGCAACACTTTGTTGAGTTCTAGATACTCGCGAAGTTCATCATCTGGAATTTTCTATAATAGTTTGGACATTGAAGGTAAAGCACTTATTGGTCTGAGGTCCTTTAAATTGATGGCGTTATTAACTTTTGCAAGTGGTGTTATGACTGCCTTTTTCCCCTGTACTCAGTGGTTGGTTGATAATACTGGTTAGCTGATATCTACCAAAAGAGAACACGTTCCTCAACATTGTTAAACAAGTGGTACCATTAGTTGTTTTATATTTCATCAAGGCACCACGAACTTTTGATAGCTGAAAGCAAATATTATGGTTTCTGTGATAACTCATTGGAGTTGATAAGTAGCTTCCTCACAAATAGGTCTCATAGGGTCGTTATTGATACCGACTATTCGCCTGAACATTTGATTTCCTCAGGAGTACCACGAGGCTCAGTACTCGTACCGCTTGTGTTTCTATTGCATATTTCCGATTTTAACAAAATTATAAAGTACTGCAATATTCATTTTTTTGCAGACAATTCACAACTATATTCTAGTTTCGATCACAGTAATATAAATATTGCTGAATTTCAGATGTCCGAAGATTTAAAATCTATTGAAGTTCAGGATATAGGAGGTGTTGATGGACCTCTGGATCTTAAGTTTATGTTATGCACATCAGCACGAATTGTAGTCCTTTCAAATAAGTAGGTGGGAGACTTCTAGTCTAATCATATTAGCAAATTTCCCCGAAATAATTGTAAAGTCTGGTCTTATTGGTGGAAGTTGTTCACGGGGGTATTTAGAGCTTGGACGCATAAAATGGGTACACCAATTTTTGTCCGAGAGCTTTTTATTTGACAACACACTATGAGAAAACATGTTGACAGGAACGAAAAAACTTTTCATATATTCAAACATTTCGTATTGGTGAGTAATTGGACAAATGCGCTACGATATTCGGAAAACATACGTTACTACAGTATATTCAGATAAGAGATAGACCGGACATAAACAAGACCACGTGATCATCGAACGCTGTAACATTCGGCAGGGACGTATTAAGAGTCACGCAGTACATATTTTAGATAGTAGATGCTGCTTTGCGTAACTTTGTAGTAAATTAGCACAATTCGATGTGTATACGATTGGTGATGGATATAGGATCATGTGGGGGTGGGGTAAGAAATATATAATGATGTAAATATACATAAGGGTTTCAAAATTTTCGCTTCGGATGCCGCCTGATGTTTGGTGAAATACAGTCGAATATAATCTCAAAATGGCGTTTAAATTAGCCTAAATTAAAAATAATCGTATATCTCTTAAAATTTCTTTTAGAATATTGATGCACACGACATACGTAACACGTCTGAACCTGAATGTGACTCTGCCTTGGTACGACTGCTCTGCCGCTCGGCATACGCATTTAATTGCGAATTTACCAATGAGGGCTCCTGTTTTACGTCGAGACGGCGGCGTTAGTGTGAAAATCACCCGAACCTTTTGTTTACATCCGGTCTATCTCTTATCTGAATATACTTTATACACATTTTAAAACAAAGCGGATGTGTTTATCATCTTTTGCTGCGAATCACTCACAAATACGAATGTTTGAATTTGTCTGGAAGAAAAAACGTAATCCATCCTTTTTTGCATAAAAATAACATTTATTTTCCAGAATGGTTTGCGATTAATATCGGCAAGGTAGATACGTGTATTTTTCTATTAAATGCCCTTTGGACGAACTCTGTATATTGCTCAATAAACTAGTAGTGATGGCCAGAAGACAGGTGTTTTTGGGATAAACAATTAGGAATTCTGAAAAACTACCTGACCAATCTACTCCAATTTTGTTGGGGTTATTCAGAAGTTCGAACCCTAGGAATTTGAGGAATTTCAAGTATTTGCGAGATATCATCGTCACATTACCAACCATAAATACCTAAAAATCTTATATAAAGAGTTTTTCCTCAAACACACGTTTTCTCATTCTTTGCTGTTGTATAAAAGGTTTCCCACAAAAATTGATGTGCCTTTTTTATGCGTCCATGTTTTAAATACCCTCTTAATCAACTTGCTGCAATAAAACCAAACTTTATTTTTTAATTATTTCGCAAATCAGGGGAATTTTCGTTTAGTATGATTAGACTATTCAGCAAAATAATTCGATGAAAAAGGCACAGCGTGTGTAAAGTTCTTCTGTTATACATATAAAGACATCCAACGCCATTCAGTTTGTGAGATATTTCTTTACGTTTTTTATTCCATAAATAAAACAAAAGCATGAGTTCTGAATAATTTGGAATTTGCGTTTATAGATATTTGTGAGACAAGGGTCATATAGGACGTCCAGATTGTTGAAACTGATACGGGAAAAATGCCTATTTCCGTACAATAACTTCAAGGGGTAATAGGGTTTTTGAGCAAGGGTGTTAGCATGTTTCTCTAGTCGGAAGTCGCTATCAAAGATCACACCAAGGGTTTTAGCCTCAGGTGCTGGATTTAATACCTCATTATTTACACTGATCATCGAATTAGTAGCAGCAGCTTTTCCTTGATGTATACCGTTACTGTAGACTTGTTGGTGTCAATTTTCAAACAGTGACCATTGGCCTTTTTTACAAATGTCTCTAGTTTAACATTACTTACCATGCATGCATCATTTAGTGCTTTTCATGGAAAGCTACAGTAAATTTTCAGAACTTTTAGGATTTGGGGGCAGTCACTGTTTAAAGAAGCTTTTACACAAACGCACTGAAAATACGTTCAACTCATAGGCATTCTCCAAATCAATGCGGATACAAGATGGAACCCGTGGCATCGGTATTTTTGAGCAAATATGGAAATACAATTCGGAAAATTGGAACCAAAGCACCAAAAATTCGCACAGTTCGTTTTGTCGACGTCGATGCGACGGATTGAATGTACAGTATGACAGCAACAGCTGGCCTTACATAAATTAAATATCTAAAACTTACCCTGTAGTCGCATCTCTGATTGATTGCTGAGTTGATCAACAATCGGATACTGCCGGCATCCTGGCTATGTTCCCAGACACCTACAAAGCAGAATCTTTATGATTACACTGTTTATCCTTTGTCCTATTATGTAATCCAAATACAACCTTCCTAATGCCTCATCTTGATTCAACTCTAATTCCTCTGATACAAACTCAACACAGAGATCCCAACCTCAACCCAACTTGAACTTTTGTTTACACAGAGGGTGGTTTTTGAATGCGTTTTAATAAGTATTACGTGTACGCAATATTTACCTTGTGAATAATTTCCATACCTCAGATCCAATGTTAATATCAGTTTTTTGATGCATATTCTCCATTTTCTATTGTGTAGACCTGTACCTTAATAATATACCTAATAACGTAATTCAGTGGTCGCCAACCCGTCGATCGCGAGCTACCAACGGTAGCTGGCAAAGGCAATTCTGGTGGATCGCAGCATATTTTAAAAAGGTGTAAAAACCGTAGAAGCTTCGGTAATTTTTATAAATTCTCATAATAAACACAAACAGCGGAAACACTACGCTGAGCGATCTGATCGAGAACGATCTCGATTACTTTGAACGGAAAGAATAATAATAAACGGCACAGCGGTTGGGTTAGAGTTGGCCTACAATTAAAAACATTATGAGCAGAAGTAAGAAGATGAAGACATACCATTTCCATTCGGAATAGGAAGAACAATATTTTACAGACTTTAAAGGTAAAAAGGTATGTTTCTTATGTAATACACCCCCAAGGAAATGTCGAGAGGCACTATAAAACTGTACATTCGAATTTTGAAAAGTCATTCCCGTTCCGTTCTGCAACCAGAAGGGAAAAACTCGAACAATTAATAAATCAGTTGACTGGACAACAGACAATGCTCTTAAAAACAATCGCCAAAAGTAGGGCTACAACTGAAGCATCAAACCGGGTGTCCCAGATAATTACACAAAAGAAGAAGAGGGGGAAATGATAAAACAGCCGTTTTCAGAAGATTCACTATTTGCCAACTTTAGAAATAAAGACCAGATAGTGTCTGCTATAAAATATATGCAACTTTCTGCTAATACAGTGATGAGACGGGTAGAAGTAATGAGCAATGATATAGTTTTATAGTTAAGAAATGATTTCGATAACTGTGCTTATTTTTCACTGCAGCTTTTACGATTGAAGAAGATCTTTCGAAGTTTATTCCACTAAAAGGACAGACTACTGGGCAGGACTCGTTTTATTCATTTAAAAATATTATTTCTTCTGAGAAAATTTCAATATCGAAAACGGTAGGCTTGACAACCGATGGCACTCCACCTATGGTGGCTCGTGATAAGGGTCTCGTGGGGTTATGTCGTGAAGATGAAAGTTTTCCGCAATTTCTCTGTTACCACTGCATTATCCATCAGCAAGCATTATGTGAGCATTTTCTAAAACCAAACAACGTTATGAAATTGGTAGTAAAAATTGTAAACAAGCTCAAGCGTTACAAAGGAGATTATTCAAAACATTGTTCGATGAAATTGACTGTCAATTCGGGGAACTACTTCTTCACTCTGAAGTCCTATGGTTAAATATGGGACAAGTGCTAAAACGTTTTAATGATATCATGTCTGCCATAGTTCAATTTTTCAAACAACGTGATGAACCGATTCCGGAACTGGAAAATTCAATCTACAGTATATTCAGATAAGAGATAGACCGGACATAAACAAGACCACGTGATTATCGAACGCTGTAACATTCGGCAGGGACGTATTAAGAGTCACGCAGTACATATTTTAGATAGTAGATGCTGCTTTTCGTAACTTTGTAGTAAATTAGCACAATTCGATGTGTATACGATTGGTGATGGATATAGGATTATGTGGGGGTGGGGTAAGAAATATATAATGATGTAAATATACATAAGGGTTTCAAAATTTTCGCTTCGATTTCCAGCTTCGGATGCCACCTGATGTTTGGTGAAATACAGTCGAATATAATCTCAAAATGGCGTTTAAATTAGCCTAAATTAAAAATAATCGTATATCTCTTAAAATTGCTTTTAGAATATTGATTAGTATATTTTTTGATTTCTAGGTAAATATGTAACAAAATTAAAACGTTCAAAACGTAAAAAAATGTGCATGGTTGAACATTGTCAGAAAGTAGATTCTTGAATAGGTTTTGCCAAAATGGGTTCAAAAATGTCAATAATTAATTAAAAAATACAGTAGCTTTATAATTACTTATAACTTACCGAAGTTGATGAACGACATCTTTTATTGGAAAGATGAGCTTGATGAGCTTTCATCATCGCTACTGCCTGAAGCACCAACGTCAATAATGAATGGCTCGACTTGTTCCTCTAAAATATTGTCCAGTTCCCACATTCTCTTTTCAACTTTGTCTTTCACGTGCTTAATACAGTTTTCCCATTTTTGCGCTGTTAATAATTCTAGTGCTTCTCTGAAAAGTCCTTTGAGGTCACAAAATTTAAAAGTTGTATTGTGCTTAGCTATATAATTTTTAACCTCTGCCCATATGAGCTCAATGGGATTGAGCTCGCAATGGTATGGAGGTAAACGGAGCACAGTTTTATTTTGACTTGCTGCCACTTCGTCAATGGCGTATTTTTGATATTCCGCCTTGTGATCCTTGACAATTCTTAATAATTGTACTTTCAGCATTGCTTCTTCAAAGTTGATATTTTTCGAGCGGAGCCAATTTTGAACATCAACTTTTCTTGAAGCCGTTGTTGGGACCTTCTCCATTCTTCGAGAATGATAAGGCGCATTATCCAACACAATTACTGCGTTTTCCTCTAAGTTCGGTAAAATTTTTGAAAACCACTGTTCAAACGATTCGCCATTCATTTCCTCGTGGTAATCTCCAGTTTTCTTAGACTCAAAGCACCACAGACCGTCAACTACAAATCCATCCTCACTGCCAATATGGCAGATAATGAGCCTTTTCCCTTTACCTGTAAATCGAAGTACTAACTGGTGTAGATTTATTTCAATAAGCGAACCTTTTTCAAATGTTTTCATCACATTCAGCGAAAAAACATTGAGACATGAGTATCAGATTGCTATAATTGGGATTATTTAGTCATATTGAAAGAAAGAATATTGAACGTCGTATGATTACTCAGCGCTTCACAATTTAATTTAAAGTTATAAACCTTTAAAAAATGAATGATCAGGAACCTGAAATACGCGCAAATATTAATATTAACAAATTATAACTTTATAAAGCTTAAAGTATGAATTAAAATGATTAGAAATATTAGGAACGGTACACAATATAAAACTTAGTAACTTTTTTTAAGTTTATAATATTCGACATATTTTAAGATTATATTAAAAAATTATTGAAATATCGAAAACACATAAAAACATGGCTTAAAAAAGTTCTAACAAATGAAAATGACAATAAAACATCCACGCATTTTATCGAAAGTTATAAAAGTTTTGTTACTTGTAATATGTTTTATCTGCCCCCTGGAATTAATGTTTAGAACCTTGTTCCCAAGGTTTGAAAAACATCCGATTGTTGTCTATTACTCGTATTTACCTGCTGGATTTTTTAATCCGGTGGACAGTCCATCTAGAAAGGCCCTCCTGGATGAAGTTACAGAATCATCAACCCATACTTTACTTGTAGTGTGTCCTGCGTTTACCCACGTTTCATCAGGGTAATAAATCTTCCTGTTTTGATTTCTATATTTCCCAATTTTTGTTAAATAATCCCTCCTCCATAGCACAATTTCTTCTCTATCCAGTAGTAAACTATTACGACCCCGTTTTTTCCATTTGAAATTTAAATGCTTCAGTAACGCATGGAAAGTTGATCGTTTGAAATTTGGCAACGTTGTATCTCCATTTACCTCCTGCAGTACTTTATCTATAGTAGATATTTCATTCCTAAAGAAGAATTCATGCACTTTCCTCCTAATCGCATGCTTATCAGCTTCATCCAATGATTTAACAATACTTTTGCGATGTTTACTGGTCATTGGCTCAGAAAAGGTGTGATTTTTTTTGTATTGTCTTAACACATTAAACACTGATGCGCGACACACCCCAACTTTGTGAGAAACCTTCACAACAATTTCTTTGATGGTTGATGCCTCGTTCTCCTCGCGCTCGATCTTATATATATTCAAAATGACCTCCTTCATTTCTGCACTCAGGTGTCTTTTTTTTAGAGCGTTTCCTAGGTGGACTACAGGAGTTTACAGCTTCATCGGCAGTATCTGTACTACTGGGCATTTTGCGCAAGCAGTTGATAACAATAACAATCAATAAAAAGGTATAACAATAACAACGACAAACTCAACAACTTAATAAGATAACAAACGAAAACATCCAAAGAAATATCAAATTGCAATGATGCACACGACATACGTAACACGTCTGAACCTGAATGTGACTCTGCCTTGATACGACTGCTCTGCCGCTCGGCATAGGCATTTAATTGCGAATTGACCAATGAGGGCTCCTGTTTTACGTCGAGACGGCGGCGTTAGCGTGAAAATCACCCGAACCTTTTGTTTACATCCGGTCTATCTCTTATCTGAATATACCGTAGCTTAAAGATTTTAGGTTTCTTGTGAATATTACAGAAAAATTAAATGAACTCAATTTGCAGCTTCAGGGGAGAGACAAAGAACTAGCAGAAGTGATTTCTGATATAAAAGCGTTTATCAAAAAGCTAATCGATGGCCATACCAGGCATTTTGCTGTTCTTTTGATAACGTATGTGTCCAAAATTTCAAATGTGATTTACTAACGAGCATTTGCTAGCAGAATATTTTTTTATAGGCAAAAAGCTGCCGTCTAGTATTAAAAACGGTAACGCGTAACTTGAGCTCTGCCCGATCGATAGTTTGTTCAGGTTTAATCATGGCATCAACAAGTGGACACGGTCAATCGAAACGAGCGTGTAAGCAGTGTAAGTACAGTGGTACAGTACGTGACTCCACCTTCAAAAAAGCCAAGAGGACCTCCAGGCAAAGTAGCTGTGCCTCCTCAAGAGCGGCAAACCCTTTGGAGCTTTGCATTTACCGGAAGCACTCGATGTTCCTTCAGATCCTCGATGTAGAAATGCAGGTTTAACTCACAGATCTCGAATTAGGTGTACAGTTTGCAAAATATTTCTATGTGTAAGCAAATAAAGAAATTGTTTCAAAGAATTTCATAATTAAAATTAATTGAAGTTCACTTTTCTTGTATAGCCTGTTAAAAATGTGTGTTCATTTTTTCAGTAAAATTTAAAATGGATGTCTGTTTAAATTATTTATATGGAACACTTTTTCTGTGGGGTTCGCGAGTCCATTTGTGTACTTTTTTTATTGTCTTCATATAATACTTACGTCCTAGCGTGTACATACGTGCACCAATTGTTTCAGAGTTATCTAGATGTTATTTTGAAAACTAAACAAATAAAACTGATTTTTGGATCCGCAATAACACGTACGTACATAAAAGCCGGAGATTGTCCACGCATGTGCTTCTCAGGACTGACGAAGATATGACAGTAGATATCATGTATAAATAGTTTTTAACTTGAAAGATAACTTCAAAAAGCGTTTCAAGGATTTCAACGTAATTGCTATAGTGGCGCAATTTGTTGTGTCACCCTTCATGAAAATTGATATCCAACAGTGCAATTTCTGTTACGCAGAATCGTAGTGAAGACATCGCTGCGACAAAAATGGAAGTGATTGCGTGTCAAAATGATTGCGCTTCAAACTCATTAGTCTTAAATACAAAAAGTATCTGGCCTTCAGTAAGTAAAGATAAATATTCAGTTTTATGTCGTGTTGCCTTGAAAATGAAAGCGCTATTTAGTTCAACCTATCTATGTGAATCTTCTTTTTCAAATATGAAGTTTATTATAAACAAATACCGCAATGTACTTACAGATGAACATTTGGATAATTGTATTCGAACGGCGGTATCAAATTATACTCCAAACATTAAAAAAATTGTCAGTGAGTCTGAGTGTAAGGCTTCTTATTAAATACGCATTTTTTATCTGGACATGTTTTTATTTAAAATAGTGCGTTGCTTTTCTTATCTTTAGTTACCTTTATTAGATCGTATGTGACATGCCATTGTAGCTGACGAAAAATTTTGTTTATTTTTCAAAAACCTAGGATTGGTAGGAATTGATGTAGTTATGTATTATGAATTAGTTATTAGTTTAAGTTCATTAGTATTATTAAAATAAACACATGTCGCATACAACTGTGTATAATTTCATTTATTTTGTCTTACACTGCTTACGACTAGGTAGCTCAATGTTCATTCCAAAATTATCAGAGTAGCTCAACACACTCAAAAGGTTGGCGATCATTGACTTAAATGGTTGATGGCTCTAGTAACACTGTCTCTTATAAATCATTATCTTGCTTTCAGAATGTTACTTACAGGCTTTTGCATATTGTTTCAAATCACAACCTCACAATTACATTGAGGAATAACAGCATCTGTCATTTTCCAAAAATCACCTTAAATTGATGGATTTGTCTAACATGTGGTTTCTTCAACACTATCGAGACAGGTCATAATGGACATAAGACTTTTTCTTGGAACGGTTCATATAAATACTTGCCCTAATAACTTTAGTGAAAAGTCAATTTCAGTAATTTAGATCCATATTTTGAGATTGGAATGCGAGAGATTTGCGAACATTCCATTTTCTCAAAACTGCTTCTTTCCTTTTTTTAACATCACTGCTTTATCAGTACATTGTATTTTTCACTGCAGATACGCATTGGTGCGTTAGTCTTAAAAAATTCCCATTGATGAAAAGTATGATCAAATCCCGCCATCACGTGTTTTTTTAATGATAATCGGTTTTACAATAAATACAGGTTCTGCATTTCCAGGTATGGATGAAATGTGAGAATAATGATTTTCTCCACTCATACAGTCACTCTCGCATTTTACGTTTCAACGCCTCTTTCAGGGAGTGGAAATTCAAATGGAATAATCGCTGACTATACGAATTTACCGCTTTAGGGCGTTAATTGTTTGAAACTTCTACCTCATTTTTGCGCCCAGTAGTAATAGCATGTCCTGTTTTAAGATGAACAAGTGAGTAATAAGCATGAAAAGTAATAAACCTTTAGAATTTAATTGGAAAGCCTGAAAAAAAAACAAGCCACCTCTGCGAGTCGAACCTACGACCCCCTGTTTGGATCATCCAGCTACGATGAGCTTTGGCAATCTATATCCAATACGTTAGGGAATGTACAGTATTCTGAACTGCCCAAGGTTGAGTTCATTCATCATTTATCCAACAAGTACCACGACAAACTTAAGGAGAAGGTAGGAACGAACCTTTTCATCTGTGGTCTTAAGCTGCAGGTACAAATAAGGTTATACTTTGTTCATTTTTTCTATAAAATACTTCTAGATAGTTGCTTTATCATATACAAATGGAATGTAGTTAAAGGTATTAAGGAACCATGATCAAATAAGGACTATTTTTGGATTTATAAGCGTCTGATATTTTTTCCTCAACTTTGACCATCTGTGGTGAAACAAAAATGTACTGGGCTATAACTGCATTATATTGAATAAAAATATTGCTCATTGAATACAGATTTCAGAAAGGCACCACACGTACTATTTGGAATAGAAAAAAGATAGCTGCTTTTGTAAGTGCCTGACACACACTACAATGTAATTATTGTATTTAAGTTCAAGTTGCACTGGTTACCGATCGGTGACATGCTAAATAATACAAAGCTACATTACTACCCAACTAACAATTATCACTCCTATTAGAGTTGCAAGAATGATTATTCAGTATTCCTTACACAGCATTGTATACTGTAAGAACATTGGCAAAACCCTCTTAGAACAGCTATACAAGCGGAATGGGCACACCTAATAGGACACTTCAGTCATTTAAGAGGTTGTATAAGGGCTGCAGGTAACATTTATACAACAAAAGTGTAAGCCCCTTGCAGCCGCTATAGGACATTTGCGTCAGTGCAACATTCAGTTTTTGTCAACTATACAACTATTCTGTTACGTGATTCTACTTTATTGCAACCAAACTACTTCTTATGTATTGTATAGACGAAGTGAAGAATATATAACTAACATACTACAGTCATCTTGTTTACTTACATATCAGCCATTGTGAATTTCATACACAGGTATATAATAAACTTCTACACTGTGATATAGGGCTATTGAATTACTTGCGCAGCAAATTTTATTGTGATTATCGTGTAAAGTAGTTACGCAATCTCTACGGGCTTCGTATTTGATTCATATTTTGATAATGATCAAAAGTATGTGCAGATTTTTAAGATGGGAAACTGAACTTATCTGCGTTAAATCTTCCACGAATCCTTTATATAGACACAATTAAACTAATGTTTATCACTTTATATCTGTAATTTCGAACTGAAACATAATTATTTAATATTAAATAGAGAAATACATGTTTGCTCAGTATGGCGGTTGGTTGTGTATAATCATGGCATCGTCCATGTTGTCTTTAGTTTATTAGAATATTTTGGTGTTGCCTGCAGGTGTTATACAACAATTTGACAAATGTCTGAAATGAAATACCGACAGAGTCGAATGATTTACCCAGAATTTGTACCAGATCTATATCTTCTGTTTGAACAGTTGATAAAGCCTTTTGAACCAATATGCATGCGTTGTTTGTCTTAAAACGTTGGTTATGGCATTTTAACAAAAATATGACAGCAGAAAGTTAGGTTATAGTGAAGTTGTATACCAACGTATTTAGCATATGTACAGCCTTTAACAGTTACTAAACAACAGTTGTTGTATAAGTGCTTCCGCTGGGAGCAATTTGTTGGCTAGTGTAGTAAATTGCACAGCAAAAGGTTCCGGTTTGTTTTATAAACGTAACCATGGATGCCACAACACAACCGTTTTGACTAACGTGCAAATATGCCGTATAAAATAGTTGTATAAACGTTTATGCAACAGTTAAAAATTTGCCCCATAAGGTGTTGTATAACTATCCTATAAGAATATTTTAAACACCTCATTTTAGAGCAAATATGTTGCAGAAAGCAAATTTTCATTCCATACAACATTAAGCCAGCATTTTGGTGTTCAGGCAACAACAATAGAGAGCTCTTATGGCTGAACGGTTCTTTTACCAAAAGCTTATAACACTACTTTGCTAGTTGGGTGTTACCTGCTCCCGATATGATTTTATGAAAGTTAAGGAAACAATATCTCAAGGTTATAAATCCCAAAAGAGTCCTTATTGTATCATGGTTCCTCAATATCTTTTAACTGCATTGCATTTGTATATGATAAAGCAACTATCTAGAAGTATTTTATAGAAAAAATGAACAAAGTATAACCTTATTTGTACATGTAGCTAAAGACCACAGATGAAAAGGTTCGTTTTTTAAAATTATGAAAGAATTCAGTATCTCAAAAACGGTGACACTTTTATATAGGTATGTTTTTGTGATTTGTCCAAAGCCTACCTTCTCCTTAAGTTTGACGTGGTGCTTATTGGACACCCTGTATAGTAGAAACTCTATCTCTAGCTAGTTGACCTGCTCGTACATTACAAGTTATGCCCGTGTGAGCATTACTTTTGAATACGGGGGTCGTGAGTTTGAATCCCACCTGTGGTCCAATTTTCTTTTTTTTTTTTCAATTTTGTCCACCCTGTATCTGCAACAATGTACTTATCTGGAATATCTATCGCATCGACGCTTTTCAGCCATATTTCTAGCTCAAATTAACGTGTCTATCATTTCCATAGATCTGGCATCGGTAAAGTATAACCTGACATGAAATGGGGGTAGGTGGCTAGACATGTTACACCCTAGAGGAATACCATTCGAATTAATTTGACAAATTGACATACAATGGAGCAAAAAGGCAGGTATGTTCATTTTTCTAATGGAAAAAATGATATCCTTCCAAAGATTTATCGATATGCTTGATTAAATGTCCTGGTAGCGTGAAAAGGGTGCTCTGCTGAACCAGATAGAAGGATAATTAAAGATCTGGGGTGGAAACGATGAGTGTAATCCGTTCTTTCTCTGGAAGGGATTGGAAACACACGAGGTTATTGGACGTCAAACATTGTAACTTCTCGATATAACATGATGTCTTTTATTCCTTATATACGGATGTCAGATAGAAGTTTAATCGGGAAAGCCTGTTTTGTATCGAAAGCAACAATGCGAGGATTCTTGAAAGGCTTATTACCCCAGGAGCCGATGATGCGACTATAGGTGGATGTAGAAAAATACAATAGACATATAGATTTGCGTTCGAACCTGAATATCAAGCTACGACGATTTCTGTAAGCAGGTTAAGTGGTGGTGCTGTATACAGTATGCAGTTTCTAAATAACTCCACAAGTCTAGACATGGAGCCTGTATACAAGGACAAACTATGGCAGTGCTGTTCGTGATGTAAAAATGAGCCTGAAGCTTTACGCCTGGAGTACCAGTGGTGCTTTGACAGGGTTGCCATGTTGGGGGACCTTCCACCAAATTTGAGTGATTTTTTGGGGACATAATATTCTTGGGGGTATCACACGTTTTATTTCATTAACTGCTGTTTGGAAGAGTAGCAGCTTAGGGATTTCTGTGATTGTTTCGGTAACATTCTGCCTGACCCATCTGACAAGGCTGTGCTTTGACAGACCTGCTATATGAACATTTCCTTTTCTAAGATTCAATCGCTTGAATGTGCAGGTATCTGTTTTTTGATAAAACTTATGAATGATAAGTATTAACAGAGTAGATCACAGAAGGGTTTTTTATGCCAGGCAACTCTGCTGTAAACTGTTCTCTTAGTTATCACTCATAAAAATTAAGTTTTACCAAAAAAAAAGCAGATACATGCAACTTCAAGTGGCCGGGTCTCGTACTATAACCTCAGATTCCCTGCGCATGCGCAGTAGTTGGTACTCGCTTCGATCACTGCGCCCTCAATCAGGCATCAAGTTTTTGGGTCGTTTTCTTCTCATTTTGTCGGTTCTCCGGGTATATAGGCTCCATGACTCTAGACTTAGCAATTTAAGTTTTTTAAAGTTCAATTAATAAAATCTCGCCCAGTTCCTTATTTCCTCTCAGATCGATTCTGCTCGAGAACTGATTAATTTGCGCGGGTTGGCTCATTACCTTTCCCTTAAAAATTAAGCACGCATTACGCTGGAAGTTACCGAAGTACGTTAATTACCAAAAACCGGAGAGCTTTCAATCTAGGGATCCCGCATATTTTTAAGACTTAATATGGCTATCCCCATACTCCTCACCTTTTTTCCGAATAGAGAACTTTTTTTCGCAATGGCCGATAACAAAGTACCGCTACTTTTTCCCAAATAATATCTATACAGAAACCAAACCTCAGGGCTCTGTATTGGGACCGCTTCTGTTCCTCATATGTACGTTCGACTTAAGCAAAAGTATTGATAATTCTCATGTCCAGTCATTTGCAGACGATACGCAATTGCTTCATTATTTTAACCCAGATAATGTCAATAATACTACACAAATTTTACAAAACGATGTTAATAAATTAATTAAATACTCTTTAGATCACAATCTACTTATTAATCCACAAAAATCTAAAATGTTATTATTTTGCGCACAAAGAAAAACATACAATGTAACACAGCTCTTGAACATTCAGATAAATAACCAAATCTTGCAATTTTCTGATTCTGCAAAAATTCTTGGTGTTGTTTTTGATACAAAATTAAGGTTTATTGAACATGTCAAAAGTCTATCTCAGAAAACCTACCTACGGCTGCGCACTCTTATAGCAAACAGTTATTTACTAAATTTTAAGATGCGTAAAAAACTATGTGAAGCATTGGTCATATTCATGCTAAATTATTGTAATATTGTATACTATACTTGTTTAGACAATTTTACTAAAAACGTTATTCAAGTTATTCAAAACAATTGTATACGATTCATTTTTGGATTACGTAAATTTGATCATGTATCGGCAAAATATCCCGTTCTAAACTGGTTAAAAATTAATGACATGGTCAAGTATCACTATTCAGTTTTTGTTCACAAATTGCTGCTCACGTCTAAACCTTATTACTTGAAGGAAAAAATTTCATTCAATAATGATGTTCACTGTAGAACTCTCAGAGAAAATAATACTAGAATACCCCTGCATACGTCTACACTTTTTAAACGCAGTTTTTCTTACAATGTTGCTATTATTTATAATGACCTTCCTACAGTATATAAAGAACTTTCATTACCTGTCTTTCGACAAAAAGTTAAAACATTATTACTTAACCCTCATATAACATATAATTTACGTAATCGTTCATTTCTTTTTTATTCCATCTTTAATTCAGATTAATAATTTTTTGATGCATTTGGGTTTGGAAAGTATGCCTTTTTCTCTTTTTCTTAAATTTTACATTCGATGTAATGAACCAAATCTGTTTGTGGATAGTGTATTCTTTTGAACATCTGCTAGAGACTATATGGTTAAGTGAAAGAGTAGTAGCATGCTAAACTTCGCCATGTAAGTCTGACATTTGGCTATACTACAATGTAATTGTGGATAAATAAATACGTCTATTATTATTATTATTATTATTATACATAAAGTCATAATAGTCAAGATCACTCAAAACTAGCACTTCATACACTGTTTTCTCCATTTTAAGATCAAGTATATGCGTGTTGCTAAAAATTAGCCTTACTTGTGGATATCTCTACATGCTCAGAAAAGTCTTTTTCATTATTTTAGCAGTTGCGAATAATGTAACTGTGAAATTTTTTTGGTTTTATTCAACTAATTTTTAACAGTAACCTTAGTAATATGAGCATTCCAGGAGTAAAAAATAAAATATAGCTGAGTAGCATCGGGAGATCCTTAAACTTTACAGTTAATGTTATTCAAGATGTTTGCAGTGTAAATAATAAAGAGAAGACTCAAGACGAAGCCTTGCGGCCACCAGATAAAATGTCAATATTGTTATAATAAGATCCATTGACAGAAATCTCTTGTGAGCGGCTCGGGAAGTAGCTCTAGACCAAAAATATTGCGGCTTCACTAAAATCATAATATACTGAGTGACAAAAAAAGGTAAACACCTAAGCATGTTTATCCGAATTTAATAATTTTTGGCATATATGTTCAGTGTCCCTTACTAGGAGAATGATTACATTTTCAGCTTGATTCGTCAACTGATTGCAGGAGCTGGTTCAATAATGTGTTGACGATCCACTATTTCTTATACATCCATTGACACGTGTGCTGATAAGGTGGTCGATATCCTGTTGGAGTATCTCATTCCAGGCTACTGCAACTTCGTGAGTAAGAGCTGCTAAAGTCTTTTTTATACTTCAACTACCACGAAGGCCTAAGGCCTAAACACATATGGGGTACCGCGGGGCTATATGGGGATACAGGGGAAAGGGGGAACGCACACATTCTGGCTCCGCCTACGAGATCCGCCGGGTGGTACCTCCGGGTTCGACAGTCAGAGATCGTCTACCATCTACGGACAATCACAACATCCATAGCCAAGATAAAAATTTCTCTTGGGACGGGATTCGAACCCGCGCAGCGCACGGCGACTGATCAGAAGACAGAAGAGTCCACCACTGCTGCCTAAATATGATTAGTATTTTGAACTGTTCTGTGGACTTACCGGCACCCACCCCAGATTCTCAACAAGTTACACGAAATTCAACATTTAACTGACACCGTAAATGTACAAAAACTGAATGCTTCTTTATCACCACACAATACACGCAGGCACGACAAGAACTTAAAAGAAAACCTGACCATCTCATCACTTGTTGTTCATGGCAAGATAAATCAATATGTAAAATATTCTTGAATTCTAATAAACATACGTATACCCTGGGCACTGAAGAAAGACATTAAACGTAAACAGTGATCAGCACGTGAACAGATCCCTCGAAAGCATCCACGGATATACTCCAGTCACTTTAGGTCTAAACATCCTCGGCAGTGTATTTCTAGTGAATCCACAGACCCTTTTTCGTGTCATCTTGAGACTAGAAAAAGGATGACTGTTAAAATAAGTTACCTTGATCTTTCATGAGCTCCCAGTACAAAACATCATCGATATATTTTTGATGTAGGAACAACAAATTGGTTTAGAAAACATCCACTTTGAACCTAAATTGACTGGAGTAACATCGATCTACAGACAAATTCAAGGTCACTAGCAGTAGTCGGCGCTCTACGAATCTGCACAGGTTTGGACTTGTAAACGTGATTGTAGATGACACGACAGGCATCTAACAGTTAATTCACGCACAGGATTGCATTGCATACGCATTACGCATTCAGTAGCTTATACTCGTTTTTCGCGAGTGGAACGTTTTGTTTATACAGGGTGACTTTGAAGTTGAGTCATTAATTTTCAGATAATGATTGTAGAAGGAAGATAAACCAAAATATGTGTGTAAAAATAAAAAAAAAATAAAAAAATTTTTTACCTTGTTTTATAAAGTATCCTCCCGACAAGTATTTCAGTGCGGACCTGTATTTGATCGTGAGGTCTCCTGTGAGGTCTTAAGTCACTTGATTCACGAGCCCGTTGTACTACATTAACAAAGGCACGATGGGTTGGTTGCACTCGATTGGGAAACCGATCCGCATAAACATGTGCCATTTTTTATTTCGTTTGAGCCACGCAACAGACACTATTCACACGCCTTACCGACTGACATTGACTGTATGTATAACTGAACTGAAGAAAATAATTGTAAAACATCGTTCCAAATTCTTTCGCTTTTTGTTTCCGATGCGATGAACCGAGGCGGATTATATCCGTTGTTGCCAAACACGAGCACATGATATTACGAGTATTATTGAACAGGGCGGTACTCAAACTTCCAAAGGGCTATAACTTTGTTACTTTAATGTTACCAGAAAAATGGTAAAGGAAAAAAACATTTCTTTTGATCAGATCTACTCACTGTTAAAATAAATGACTCAACTTCGAAGTCACCCTGTATATTGCCTAAGATACGATGTCTGACACAGATACAGCCGACAAAGTGGTTGACATCAGCGCAACCCCACCCAAAAAAAGGGCTAAGAAGCTACATTTAAGTGCAAATGAAAAACAAATAATATTAAATATATACAAAAACCAAATTCAAGAAAAACCCGATTTGGTCGTGGACGAAGTTATATGTAAGGTAGCACATATTTCTGGAGTATGTCAGTCCAGTGTTTATAGGATCATTAAGGAATATAGGAGCACTCACTCACTTTCTGAGCCAAAACCGTATCCTGCAAGAAAAAGGATAACGGACGGAGTAGATGACTTTGACAGAACTGCCATCAGGAGGAAAGTGCATAATTTTTTCTTCCGAAATGAGATACCTACAGTAGATAAGATATTAAGATTAGTTAATGCTGATGAGGATCTTCCATCATTTAAAAGAACCACATTCCGAAAACTTTTGAAGGAACTTAATTTTCGATTCTTGAAACGGGGAAGAAACAGTATGTTAATAGAGAAAGAAGAAATTGTTGTGTGGAGAAGGGAATACCTTAGGAAGATTCGGAAGTTTCGCGATGAAAAAAGAAAAATTTACTATTTGGACGAAACGTGGGTGAATGCTGGACATACTCAAGCGAAAGTTTGGGTCGACAAATCAGTAACATCATCAAGGCAGGCTTTTCTAGACGGTCTTTCGGCTGGATTGAAAAATCCTGCAGGTAAGCTCCTTCATCTATCCGGCAATTTAATTTTGATAAATTCGGGCAAATAATATGCTGTGATAGCAGATAATGTGTGATATTCTCCAAAAATGGTGCATTCGCAGTGTAGTCATTAGGAAAAAAAGTTCGACCCTCTTTCAAGCGTTATTTTGAAATTTATTATCATTTTTGGGTGCAGTCAATTTGCTTTGAATGGGTTTTGAGAAGTTGCAAACTTCAATTTTCTACGTTTTTCAGTTTTTGATCAGCATTCCGTGACTCTTAAATTCAGCTAAATGAACTCAATTGCCTCATTCCTTCAAATTTAATCAATCCATAATGTAAGGAATAATTTATTTCCAGGAAAAGGCAAACGGCTGATCATTTGTCACGTAGGTAGTGAAGACGGCTTTGTTCCCGAAGCACTGTGGACCTTTGAATCAAAAAAGACAGGGGACTATCATGAGGAGATGGACGGCAATTCCTTTGAAAATTGGTTCTCCAAAATGTTACTAAAGCTGGAGAATAACGCTGTTATTGTACTGGATAATGCCCCGTACCATTCTAGAAAAATAGAAAAAATTCCCACAATGGCAACTAAAAAAGCAAACATACAACAATGGCTGGCCTCAAAACAGATCGATTTTGATGAAACAATGGTCAAGGGTGAATTGATAAGTATAGTCAATAGACATAAATACAAATGCGATTTTAAAATGATCGACGAAATGGCCAAAAAACAAAATAAAACTGTCTTGAGACTGCCACCCTACCATTGTGAGCTGATTCCTATTGAGCTGATTTGGGCCAACATAAAGCAATACGTGGCGTCGAATAATAATACTTATAAATTTTCTGATGTTAAAAATCTCTTTCACATCGCAGTCAATAGAGTTACGGCAGAGGAATGTAAAAACTGTATCCGCCACGTTCGGGAGAAGGTTGAGTTCAAAATGTGGGATTTGGACAATGTCATCGATACCCATATTGAACCTCTAATAATTCATTTAAACGATTCAGAAGATTCAAGTTCCTCTTCTGAATGAGTGCGCGCAGCTTACTTACTAATAACTAAAAAGTGTAGTTAACTCATTTGTGAATCTCTAACTGAAATTTACTGTAAAAGATAATAATTATCTTGTATGAAATTTTTGATGACTACCCATAATATCTTGATGTCACTCATACATAAGCCTCATAAAAAGCAGCTCGTGAATGATCGTATCAAATGCCTTTGAAGTGTCAGGCAAGATCAAGACAGAACTTAAAGCAGTTTCAATATATTTATTTACCACTGTGGTTGGGGTAAAAGGTTATTCAACGTTTATTTGTTCTAATATAGCGTCAGTATCGAATAAAACGCAATATTTGTTCCATTTTGAATCGCCCTGTATAGGTCATCTTTGTAAAATTCCAGACGATATAGAGCAAAAAAGTTACCGTGATATTAAAAAAGTAATATCTGTCACAATTTGCTTTGAGGCCTGATTTTTTAACCACTGCTGCTCTTAACACGCCGCTCGACAGATGAAATTATGGAACAGTCTGAGTGATTATGAAAAATATGACGCTGTAAAATTTAAACGAACAGAGATGAAGACAAAACGTCTTGGTAAGTCGAAGGTCATTAATAACAAACGAGAAAATATTAAATATCAAAAACGACCTCGGAAAGAACAAAGGAGTTTCTCAGGTTTGAGTAGTATCAATAATAGCGTTGAGCAGGCTGTCTGGAGTCCCTTTATATGCGATTTAAGCTTCTACGATTCAATCCACAGCTTCACGGATGACAGCACTTTGCATGCAGGCATTCATAGTGCGCTTGAGCTGGTGAGCTGACTTGTATGGACTCTGTGGCGAAAGACGAGAGGGTTCAACTTTGATAAAAAGCCATTCGTTTCGGCTTGACATGATCCTTCACTTTTTTTGTAATTCTTCAAACAAATATACACCGGGTTTCACTATCAAACCGTCCAAGATGTCTTTTCAAGCTGGAGCGTTTCGAAATTGGAGGCGAATTGTTGCAGTGGATTGAGGCCTTTTCTCACCTGGAGAAAATGATGAGCGCGTCAAACAATCTACAGAAGAGGCTTTTTCCAGTTCTACTAACCTTAGACAGTTTAAAAATCGGATTGACAAAGTTTCCTTAAGCTCCTCATAGCAGACGCGGTGCCCTGTTGTTTAGGCTTCTGACTGCGCTGCTGCTTCCATGTAAATAAAAGCGGTTGGAAATCTATCCTATGAATGTTATATTCGTCTCGTCTATTTCGGGTTCAGATAGCTTTGAAGCTAATGATTCAAAGTACATGTTCAATATCAATCCAATGGACACCAAAGGTCTGGGAAAGGGCTAAAAATTCTGTGAAGCGCGATCTGGGCACATGGATGATGGAGTTGTGTGTAATTGATGAAAGCGAGCATTTTATTGTGGAAAAGTGACCGTTTCCACAATAAAGCATTTGAGAACAGTTATTAATTGTAACGTCCAAATACATGCTGAGTTGCAGCTATTGTAAAATTTTCTTTGGGCTTTCAGCGAGTTTCTCCCTTTACAGCATTCAAATGAATTACACCCCATTTTTCACTGGTAAAAGTGGATATTGGTGGAAAAGTGTTTAGTCTGTGCACAAAAAAAGCTGTAAATATCCTTTTTGGCTTTTGGATTGTACGAATTTAAGCTAATAAGAACAGTAGCGCACTGAAAATAGGATTGAAGATGTGTGTACACAATTTTTTGTACTGAACATGATTTTTGATGAAAAATTGGCATCAATTTTTCGGTGTTCAAGGAGCCAATCTGAGAACGTTCGGCGCGAAAAATGGTCGGCCCGACGCAGCTCTTACGTCAATTGGATCTTGTAGGCGTGTACGTTCAAATCCTTGTGGAGAATGCGGAGCAAACTGGTTCTCGAAATGCCCAATTCTTGGGATCGACGCGTTGTTGATTGTTTCGGATCGTCTCTCACACTCTCCTTCACAACAGCAATATTTTCCGGTGTGCGAACGCTCCTTGGCCGGCCAGAGCCTGGCAGATTTGCCACAGAACATGTTGCCTCGAATTTACGCACCAGACGACCGATGGTTGTTTCGTTTGGGCGGTTGTTGCGACCGAAATGTTCACGAAGCGCGCGAAACGTGTTTTTTATTTTTGCACCATTTTTGTAGTGCTCTTGAATAACTTTAATGCGGTCTTCAATCGAATACGACTCCATAGCGATCAATGGTAGACATTCAACTAACAAAATGACATGTCGGTGACAGAAAACAAAGATGGCGTCTATGTCAAATTGACGTTTACTTTCCTGCGTCCTTATTGGACAACCCTTTAGTTTTCCATAACATCGTCCTGTATTCCTTAACCCGTTCCAGTAGGGCAGGAAATTAACGCAACGTTTATATTAGGCAAAATTGACTTTCAGAAGTGTAATAAGCGCTTCCACTATAATAACAGGTGCAGTGTAGTTGCGAGCAGTTATAAATGTGAACACGAGCTTTCTTGCTTCCTGGAAACGATTTAGAGGCCAAACCGATAACATCACCAGAAGAACTCACTCAAATGAGATTTAGCATCTAGATGGTTGCTGGTATTAAGTTATTTGAATGCGGTTTTTTTCAGACAGTCCATTAGACAAAGAGCTGACTGCAAAACTCCTGACCAACCAAGAAACAGAACGGAATGGTTTTCAAATGTCAGTATTTATATAGACAAGAGCGGAAGTCATTCTGTGCCAGGGTGTAGCGTGTATTACAAGTTTAATACAGCGGCTGCATTTGGTGTGTGGTAGATAGATTTATTATAAAAAAATTATTTATTCATCTATTTGCTCCCAAGTCCTTAATCTGGTCTGTAGTTCGTGAAAATCTTCCGTTGATACTAGAGGGTGGCCAATATGTAACTGACCGTAGTACTTGTTTAAATAACATATGTCCAATTCATCATGGTGCGCTACATGATCCCACAATGCGCTCGTATTTTCAAAACGTTTTATTTAAATAGCAAGTCTATTGTTGCAACGATTCGGAAGCTATGACAAAATTTCGGTCAAAATAATGTTCCCAGTGTAAACACCATCCGTCAGTTGGTGCGAAAATTTGAAGAAACAGGTGGAGTTAGACTTGCCAAGGTCAGTCCGCGTTCGTACTAAAATATCGATAAAATTCGTGAAAGTGTAGTGGAGCACCCTCAGACGTCTACAAGACATCGTTCTAAAGAACTGGGTATTCGCCGCACGTCGTTATGTACTATTTTAAAAAAATCCTTGCATTTGCGGCCATACACAATTCAGTTAACCCAATAGCTACAGCCTAGTGAGCATGAAAGTCGTCGACAATAGTCATGCAATATTGCAGCTTAATACATAAAATAACGACTTTTACCGACAACTGATAATGAGCGATGAAGCCCACTGCGATATGAACGGAATTGTTATATCTGGGTATTAAAGAACCCTCGGGTCATCTATCAAAAACCACTACAACCTCGTCGAGTCACAGTTTTGTGGGGTGCATAACTTTCTTGCTCCTCAAGTCCAAAAATTTAACCTGCAAAACATGTGGTTCCAGCAGGACGGAGCAACTTGTAGCACAGATCGGGAAACAATGAATCTTTTGTGGACAATATTTTCGGAACGTTTAATTTTTAGACTTGGTGATACCAAGTGGCCACCAAAGTCACGGGATTTAACGGCTCCTGAATTTTTCTATGAGAATTTTTGAAAAATTTTGAGACCTACCAAAAAGTGGTGGAAAATGTAATCAAGAGAGGCCAGGTTTGCGCGGCTCCTAGAGGCTCTGATATTTTTCATACATAATTTTCAAGTTTAAGTATAAGATTAAAATGAGAAAAATTGACGTATTTTATTTCATTTCACAAATATTCCCCTGTATAAGAATGTAAGTTTGAAAAAAAATGCATCCTTTAAAAGTAAAACATTCGCTCCACAAAAATGGGAAGTATGGTCTAGGTCTGTTTGCAGCAATTTACCATCATGTTTGTGCCCAATAACTCTGCGTCCACAAATAAAAAAATTTCACTGCATAATAAACTCACAAGATCATTAATAAATATATGAAATAACAACGGACCTAAGTGGGAACTCTGCGAGGCTCCAGTAAAAATAAAAATGGTATTTCATGGCATCAGAACAAGGTTTAATGAGCCACAAATTATAATATGGATACTAAATTTTGAATTTAACATCAACCTTCCACTTTATTAGTACAGTTACTGTACGCAGAATGCTCTGGAGAGAGCACACATAAGACTTATGGACAAATTTTGCCCAGGCCCACAATTATTTCCGTAACTGTGAACATAAGTACTAACTTTTTAAGAACACACCATTCTGTTACTTCATCGGCCAGGATGTGTGTAGCCAGCTCTCATGCTATATGAAGTTTGGGTGCAGTAGAATCACGTGTTCAGCCTTAATTATTATCACGCAAGGCTATGAAAATTGGTGTAAGCCCTGAGCACAGCATATAGAATACTACACATCAGCGCAACTCTATCTCTCTATCTCAACATTCCTATTTCGGTCTAATATATGCAGAATATAAAACTAACCGTGGCTCTGGGCGGCTGAAGCTTCTGCAGTTTCTCACATTATACCGTACGACTGTGAAGATTCACTCACCTTTTGAGCTATCTGGAGTGAAACTTTAAATTTATGGTCAAAAACTACACCCAAGTCCTTGACTGACCCCCAAAGACATCAAACATCCCCAATCTTATAAATAAATTTACAAGCAGATGTTTTCCTGAAAAATCTGACTACACTACACCTCACTTGGACGCACTAAAAAATAAAGTGTCAAGGTCCTGCTGAAGTGCAAAACAGTCAGCCTCAGAATCAAAAATCCTGAATAATTTTAAGTCATCTGCAAAGAGTTCATTATAACTTAAATATTTCGCTATATCATCAATAAATAAGGTAAACAATAAAGGACCAAGGTATACGTTCAATGAAAACGATGCCTCTGTCGTCCCAAAAAACTGTTGCAATCAATCTTCCAGCAAAGGGTTGCGATCGTACCTTTTTGGGGTGTCGAGACCCTTGAAGGGCTCACCGCTTAGATTCCATTTTTGTTTTTCACTAATGCACTCTTTGTCGCCCGTCACAATTTGTGCCAAAAGGTCAAATTATTGGGCAAAGTTTCCAAATACCTTTGTTCGGGTGTCAACTGTCGTGGAAGCCATTTAGCTGACACCTTACTCATGCAAGATGGTGATTACGCTGGGTTCCGATATATTCAATGTCAATTTCATGATTTGTTGCTGTTTTGGGTATTCAACTTCTAGAATTGTTCTCTATGGATTCACGCTCCTATCGAACCAACCGACCAAAATTATATTGCATAATATGAAGGTGCATCATCCCCATAGACAGCAACCCTTCTCTCATAGCTATCTAAAACGGTAATGACCCATCAATGTTCACGTGAACATCACCCAACCACCGGTAGTAGGGTTGTAAGTTGACATGATTTCTTTTATATGTTTAATAAAAAAGGAAATGGTTTGAAATACGTTATAGATCGGAAATTTGGAGATTTCCTTTCTCAGCTTTTTTTCTGATTATCCATGAGCTAATTGAGTCTACCTCTCTTGATTCGTCATCGCTTCCACTTCCATCTGAAAATAATAAGCTGTCGCTATCGCTTTCTTTGCCAAGATTGGCTATAGCTGGCTTCATCATGGTCGATGTTGTGGTCAAGCTGCCACTTTTATGTGTCTTCCTTCGCAACATGAGGGACAGCATTCTGCCACGTTACAAGCATTACTAGCTCTATGGAATTCTCTAGCAAAGCCTTGACGTCTGGTAATTTGAAAGATGTGTTATGGCGCGCAATATAGCCCTTCACTTGAGCCCAGCTGAGCTCTATTGGGTTCAATTCACAAACGCTGTACAGGGACACCACAATGCCGGTCCATATCTCATCAATTACGTAACTATTGCTTGCAGGTTTGTGATGTTTAATTGTTTCGTACAGTTCCGCTTTCACACATAAATCATCAAAATGCTCTTTTTACGCAGCCATTCCTACATCTCACTTTTTCGAGTCCCCATATTTGGTACACGTTCGGCTCGACGACTGTGGTAGGAAGCATTATCCATGACGATCACAGAGTCGGGTTCAACTTCATTTCGTCGTGGTAATCACCTCCTTTCAGTCACGTTTCATCCTTCTAAAAAGCCACTATCGCTGCCAGTATGTGTAACGATCAATCTTTGACCTTTCCCTGACGGTGCACGAAGACCTGTTGACAAACCTTCAATGCTTGCCTGTCTGTTACTTGGTACATTTTTGTCTATCTAGGTTTGTTTAACTATGTGACCTGCATTTAGCCACGTCAATACAAATTATATATTTTTCTGCTCTTTCGTCTATATTCAGGTATTGCGCGTACGTATTTTCGACGCTACGCGACTATTCCGATTACGCGTTTAATAATGAAAATTAAGTTCGTGCTGGGTCTTCCTTAGTATTCATTACCCTCGATCTTTGCATGTATAGCCTTAGGGGTTGGTGATGTAAATAATGAATGTAAGGTTCGTCTTAACGCCATTTTGCTGTCGCCATTTAGTTTAATTGCCTTGGGTCAGCAGTAGCTCCAGTTCTCTTCTGTTCGTGCACCACCCTGCAAACAGTCCACTCTGGAACGCCTGCCATGCTTTCGCAACGCGTCTGTGCATGTCTCTGCGCCATTGTCTTGTTCAAATAATACACACACTTTGAGCATGATTTCTTTCGCGTCCTTACGAAGCTTTTTACTTCTTCCCTAGCTTCCATTACTTCCACTCCCAGTCTCACCCTCCATGGTGAAGAAAAAATAAGTATGACCCGAACAGAAATAAACAAACAATGAGCCATATTCATAAAACAAAGCATATCCTTGTACTTGCAAATTTTGAAGGAAATCCTCCAGATGGTGTTTATAATAATTTGAAGTAAATGCTTTTGCTTTTTGAGTATAAGCATATCCTTCAAAGCAGTGACATAAGTAAAACGATATTCATAATCTTCACCTTATACTTGGCATAGGAAGCATATCCTTCAAAAATTCTGAATGTGGTCCCGTAGCAGACTCAACTTCGTAACGAAAGGTGGTCAAACGATGATGGCGGAAATTGTGGATGTTAGGGATGTACAAACCTCGTTTACCTTCATTTGGTCGTGACTTCAAAAAATTATATCGGTTCGACGAAGCAAATGTACAATAGTTTGTGGCCAGATTTTTAGTTGAGAATGAGGAAACTCAAGGAGGAGTACTTTCAGGTATTCATAAAATGAAGATATGTCTACGCTATCTCGGTGACCCTGGATATCAACAAGGTACTGGTCAGGAACTTGGTGTTAGTCAAGCAACGGTATCTCGGACTGTGGATAGAGTTGTGAACAGCATATTTGCACAGTCGAACGAATCGATCAACTACCAACCATGAACTGATGGAGGCCAAGCGGATATGGCAACGCATTTATAAATTTCCGACAGCAATTGGTGTAATTGATTGAACACATTTAGGAATCCTGAAACCAAATCGCCATGGAGATGAGTATATCAACCGAAAAGGGAAACCTACTTTAAACGTGCAAGGAACTTGTGATGCCAGAGAGATATTCACAAGTGTTGATGTCAGTTGGCCTGGATCAGTGCATGATTTTAGAATATGGAGAAATTCACAGACTAGTTAGAGTTATAATTGAACGCTGTTTCGGCCAACTGAAACGCCGGTTTCGTATCCTACAGTATTTTTGCCTCGTAAAGTTGGAAAATGTGCCGAAAATAATTATTGCTTGTATTGTACTCCATAATGTTGCGAAGAGCTTTGGCGATCCTGACTTTGAGTTAGTTTAACAAGACCCAGATGAAGATGAAGGAAATCATGAGAATGACGAACTTCCTCTCCGCCAACTAGGTCAACAAATAAGAAGAAACTTGAGTTATGTAATACATAGTTTCACTGATTTCAGTGTATTTATAAGTTATAATAAGTTTTATTTTTGTGAACATCATAAGTTACAGGTAGCTTCTGACGCTCCATCATTTCTAATTTCGTTTTATAATACTCTTGTTGTACAATACTTGTTTGGTACTGCTGTAATAGCACTAGAAGTTGCAGTTCTTTTGTAGCTAACCCTTTGGTTTCCTCAGTTTCGTATTTCTCTGTTGCTAATTTTCTTTTTGGTGGCAATGTCTTCTGAATTGCTGGCGCTGTTTGCTCACTGCACTCGGAATATAGTTCACTTCCTTCTTCTTGAACACTACCAATCTGGATGGCACCTCTGATTTTCCCAATTGTAGGATTCAGTAGTCACCTTCCATAGCTTTCAGCAACTTTCTTTCCCAATCTAACAATTTAATTGCTTTATTACCGTACCACTTTTTTTTCTTCAATCTTGATTTCATGTTGTTGATTTTTTTAATAAGCTTTTAGTATCTGATGGTTTACCGAATGTTGAATCGTATTTTTTCATCATCTTCTTCAAGGCATCGTCCTTTCTCATTTTTATTTTTGGAACTTGTGACTTTTGCAAAATAATGGGAGCATTTGCGATGAACTGTAGGTCGTTGCCATTATTTTCTATAGTTTCCTGATCACTTGAGGATGATATGCTTATTAATTTGATAAAAAACTGTATCCAGTAAAAATACGGAACGGTCAGGGTAAGCTCTGGAGTACAACTGTCAGTGATGCTGAGTGAACGAACTCCCACGTCAACTACAAGTAGGAACAAGTCAGGACATGTCGCTCAAGATACAAATACCATTCATCCTATTACTTCTTCTTGGAGGATATTCTCGCGAGTATAAGGTAATCATTATGAATATGAAAACAAGGACATGCTTGTACTTCTACCTTTTTCTCCGAAGCAAGACCTTATACTTTTAGCTTATGCTTCCGAGGATATGCTTCTCTTTTATGAATACAGCTCAATGGGTGAGGTGAATAAAACCAAGTAAACACTTCATAAGCATTTACTTACGAGAAAAGTGTTGCCTTGAGAGTTAAAGCAAATGCTTGGCAATGAGTGAATAATTGTAAGGCATGACTCAGAAAGGTCTTCTTGTTAATATTGAAGTAATACTTGCCGCGCGTGCAAGTCTTAGCTTGTTTATCTTTATTCACATATTTAAATCGTCTTATTTACAAGTATTTGCTTTGTAAACCTTACGCGTCGTATAAATCTCTTTAGGTTTCTGTATAGTTTTGTTTAACTAAGTTATTTTTAATTCGGACACAAGAAAGCTCAACAGCTAACAATTAAGATGACGAAGAAAGTAAACAACCGAAACTTGTTTCTGATAACCGAGTACAGCTAGTCAGAATCTTGTAGCTAGAAAACAATAAAATAGTACTAAATAAGTCAATGGTACCAAAAATGGTTTCAGCAAAAGAAACCGCCTGGATGATAATTTGAGAGGAATTCATAAAATATACAGGGAAAAACGTAACTATAGATCAGTTGAAAAAACTTCTTAACCATATGAAATGCACTGTTTGAGAAAAAAACTGACTCGTCATCAACAGGAAATAAACCAATCAAGCTACTTTAATGGGAAAAAGATTTTCGAGAGATTCTAAATGCTGAAGAAAATCCTGTATACAGTAAAATACCAGGAGCAATAACAGTTGGTCTAGATTCCAGTAATAAATGTGTTTAACTTGCCACACAGTTAAATGTAAGCGAAGCAACAACAGAAACAAGAAAGGATAATCAGCAGAGTCATATTTTACGCAAAGAACATGCTGCAGATATTTCTTCCGTGTCCAGTGGCCACAATTCTGAAAAACAAAGGTTGTTAGCAGCAGAAACAGAAGAAACTGTAGGTTTATCAACTCCTGAACTTCAACGCTTAGTACTACTAGAGCAGCTGAAACTAACTAGACTACAAATTGAAAAAGAGGAATTCCAACTGGAAAACCTACGTCAGCAAGAAAACGAAGCTATTAATACCCAAAAGAATGAGATCCTTTAGTTAATTCGGAATTTAGGTTGCAAGAGTTTCTTTTGTTAAAGTAAGTTTCCTTACACATTTATGAATAATTAGAATTTATCTATAATTTCTCATGTATAATATGTATCAGAAATTTTGGTACGAGTAGATATAGTATCGTGTTAATTAGAATAACTGTATTTAAGAGCTACATAATTTTTATTTGATACCTATTACCTATGATAAATATGTTGGAAACATATTTTGTTATTTGAATTGAATTAAACTGATTTATTATTTGGACTATTTCTAAGCGCTTTTCTTCACGCTCTTGCTCAACAATTTCTGGGACAGCATCATGATCGTCGTTATTATTTTCTATGCCATAGTCCCACTCATCCTGCAAATACTTAGCAATATTATGAAGTACAGCACAACATATGATTATTTTCGGTACGTTCCTTATTGCGAGTCTAATCCTATTTGCTAGAATTGGAAAGCGCTGTTTTAGTTGGCCAGATACACGTTCTATTACAACTCTTTCTTTTGAATGTAATCTGTTGTACCGCCGTTCTAATTCGGTTTGTGGTTGTCTAAATGGTGTTAAAAGCCATGGAGATATACCATATCCGCTGTCCCCTAGCAAGCAAGCATTCCCTTGGAATCTTGCAAGTTTTTGTTGAACAGCACTTTATCTCCAAATCCTACTATCGTGCACACTTCCAGTCCATTGTACGTCTATACTTCTGATCCTTTCCATTGCATCACATGTCATCTGAACATTTAATGAAGCAACATTTTTCCTATTTATGTACTCATCGCCAAACTGCCCTTCAGATTTTTTAATTTGTATATGGGTACAATCAAGTGCGCCAATTACGGTGGGAATCCTGTATTTTGCCATCCAACTTATCTTTGCTTCGTTTAAATCTCTTTCGGTTTTTGGAAACACTATCCATTGACCTGCCTTCTCCATAATTTTTTTTGCAACATAATCTACAGTCTTACAAACTGTTGTTCTTTCAATACCAAAATCGTTTGCAACGCCACTTTGAAAACCAGGGTCACTAATATACCGGAGAAATATTTCAATATATTTTCTTGAGGACAGAGCACCACCTCGAGTTTCGTTGGTTTCTGGTAAGAAATAGTTTGTAATGAAATCGATATTTTCATTTTCAAACCTTAAAAGACGTTTTGCACTATTTGGACTTATATGTGTTCGATCACGATATTGTTTAACGTTACGTATATTCATAAATGCTGCCATAATTAAAACACTTCAAATTATCAATTGCGGCAAGGTAACATCAAACCAACCTTGCGAAAATGAAAATATTTACTTAATACGTCAAGTTTTCTATTGCTGTTATTCACTCCTATCGTAAGTGAACAGTCAAAATAGTTACTTTAGGAGTAATAACTCGAGATAACAAGTGTTTGCTTGACAAGTACAAGTAAAAGTTTTATTAATCACTTACTACCAAGAATTTACTTTAAAATTATAAAGTAAAAGCATTTACTCTCTTTTATTCACCTCAGCCAATATCACGCGGTAACTAGACTCTCAACGAAACATGTTCGAAGCACTACTAGTCTATGCCAATGTATCGGTCCTTATAGCGTGGAAGCGTTGAGGCGTCATCTTATCTCAGGACCGGAATCAGTTTTCATTCTTCCTTTCAGTTTAATTATGGCAATATTCATGGGCACTCCTTACTCTTAGCATGTTTGTTGATTTTGACTGGTTTTAATGTTTTATTACAAGTAGACAAGCTCATCAATAGAAAAACAATACGTTATGATTTTAAGGGCACACAATTAGATTATTAATTCAAATGGGATATTTCCCAAAAATGCAAACTTCTTACTTACTAGAATAAGTCCACGGCTTCGCCCGCCTGATAGTCAATAGTGTTACAGGCAAACAGGATGCCGCGCGGCATCAGCTATTCTTTCATTGTTCATCAGCCGAGTCATAGTGCAAAATCCACATTGAGTTAGCAAATAAGGCCGACTATAATTTTCCGAGGATTCTGAAGATAATAAGTATAACTTGACGAAGCGATTCCGTGTCTTATGGCGATCGGACAAACTGACTTCAAGGAAAAAAACATTGAAAATCACCCGAGAGGGGTGGGATGAAAGCTCAAAGCTCAACCGCTTGAGCAAACCAAGCCATTTGACATCCGTTCCGAAAGAGGCGAGTACCTAATGAGGCAACCAGAGGACGATTGAAAATGACTATTTTCTCATGAAAAACGTTATTGTGGCTTGTTTATAAGACATCGCTATATGCTTCGGCGGATTTTCTAATTCTTTTGGAGACCCACATTTTATAATAATAATAATAATAATAATAAGCCTTTATTGCCCAACAACTTATCGCCAATAACAGAGCAATTTATAAAAATAAAAGTTAGCTTAAAGGTATTAAGTATATATACAGGGACTTCGAAGTTGAGTCATTTATTTTAACAGTGAGTAGATCTGATCAAAAGAAATGTTTTTTTCCTTTACCATTTTTCAGGTAAAATTAAAGTAACAAAGTTATAGCCCTTTGGAAGTTTGAGTACCGCCCCGTCTCAATAATAATATTATGTGCTCGTGTTTGGCGACAACGGATATAATTCGCCTTATCGACTCATCGCATCGGAAACAAAAAAGCGAAAGAATTTGGAACGATGTTTTTACAATTATTTCATTCAGTTGTATACAGTCAGTGTCAGTCGGTAGTGGATAGTGGTGTCTGTTGCGTGGCTCAAACGAAATAAAAAATGGCACATGTTTATGCGGATCGGTTTCCCAATCGAGTGCAACCAACCCCTCGTGCCTTTGTTAATGTAGTACAACGGGTTCGTGAATCATTTGACTTAAGACCTCATATATGGGCGGCAATCCGGTACTCCAAGACCACACGATCAAATACAGGTCCGCACTGAAATACTTGTCGGGAGGATACTTTATAAAACAAGGTAACTTTTTTTTATTTTTTTTTATTTTTACACACATATTTTGGTTTATCTTCCTTCTACAATCATTATCTGAAAATTAATGACTCAACTTCAAAGTCACCCTGTATATATACATTAATTTTCAGATAATGATTGTAGAAGGAAGATAGACCAAAATATGTGTGTAAAAATAAAAAAATTAAAAAACAATGTTACCTTGTTTTATAAAGTATCCTCCCGACAAGTATTTCAGTGCGGACCTGTATTTGATCGTGCGGTCTTGGAGCACCGGCATGCTCTCCCCTGTGAGGTCTTAAGTCGACTGATTCACAAGTAAAAGTTTTATTAATCACTTACTACCAAGAATTCACTTTAAAATTATAAAGTAAAAGCATTTACTCTCTTTTATTCACCTCACCCAATATCACGCGGTAACTAGACTCTCAACGAAACATGTTCGAAGCACTACTAGTCTATGCCAATGTATCGGTCCTTATAGCGTGGAAGCGTTGAGGCGTCATCTTATCTCAGGACCGGAATCAGTTTTCATTCTTCCTTTCAGTTTAATTATGGCAATATTCATGGGCACTCCTTACTCTTAGCATGTTTGTTGATTTTGACTGGTTTTAATGTTTTATTACAAGTAGACGAGCTCATCAATGGAAAAACAATACGTTATGATTTCAAGGGCACAAAATTAAATTGCAAAAAGTTGTAACATATAAAATATTAATTCAAATGGGATATTTCCCAAAAATGCAAACTTCTTACTTACTAGAATAAACCCAAAGCTTCGCCCGCATGATAGTCAATAGTGTTACGGGCAAACAAGATGCCGCGCGGCATCAGCTATTCTTTCATTGTTCATCAGCTGAGTCATAGTGCAAAATCCACATTGAGTTAGCAAATAAGGCCGACTATAATTTTCTGAGGATTCTGAAGATAAGTACAACTTGACGAAGCGATTCCGTGTCTTATGGCGATCGGACAAACTGACTTCAAGGAAAAAAATTGAAAATCACCCGAGAGGGGTGGGATGAAAGCTCAAAGCTCAACCGCTTGAGCAAACCAAGCCATTTGACATCCGTTCCGAAAGAGGCGAGTACCTAATGAGGCAACCGGAGGACGATTGAAAATGACTATTTTCTCATGAAAAACGTTATTGTGGCTTGTTTATAAGACATTGCTATATGCTTCGGCGGATTTTCTAATTCTTTTGGAGACCCACATTTTATAATAATAATAATAATAAGCCTTTATTGCCCAACAGCTTATCGCCAATAACAGAGCAATTTATAAAAATAAAACTTAGGTTAAAGGTATTAAGTATATATACAGGGTGACTTCGAAGTTGAGTCATTTATTTTAACAGTGAGTAGATCTGATCAAAAGAAATGTTTTTTTCCTTTACCATTTTTCTGGTAAAATTAAAGTAACAAAGTTAGCCCTTTGGAAGTTTGAGTACCGCCCTGTCTCAATAATAATATTATGTGCTCGTGTTTGGCGACAACGGATATAATTCGCCTTATCGATTCATCGCATCGGAAACAAAAAAGCGAAAGAATTTGGAACGATGTTTTTACAATTATTTCATTCAGTTGTATACAGTCAGTGTCAGTCGGTAGTGGATAGTGGTGTCTGTTACGTGGCTCAAACGAAATAAAAAATGGCACATGTTTATGCGGATCGGTTTCCCAATCGAGTGCAACCAACCCCTCGTGCCTTTGTTAATGTAGTACAACGGGTTCGTGAATCATTTGACTTAAGACCTCACATATGGACGGCATGCCGGTGCTCCAAGACCTCACGATCAAATACAGGTCCGCACTGAAATACTTGTCGGGAGGATACTTTATAAAACAAGGTAAAATTTTTTTTTTATTTTTTTTTATTTTTACACACATATTTTGGTTTATCTTCCTTCTACAATCATTATCTGAAAATTAATGACTCAACTTCAAAGTTGTATATATACATTAATTTTCAGATAATGATTGTAGAAGAAAGATAGACCAAAATATGTGTGTAAAAATAAAAAAAATAAAAAACAACGTTACCTTGTTTTATAAAGTATCCTCCCGACAAGTATTTCAGTGCGGACCTGTATTTGATCGTGCGGTCTTGGAGCACCGGCATGCTCTCCCCTGTGAGGTCTTAAGTCGACTGATTCTCGAGCCCTTTGTACTACATTAACAAAGGCACGAGGGGTTGGTTGCACTCGATTGGGAAACCGATCCGCATAAATCCGTGATGCCGCGGCAGCATTTTGTAAAGACTCCCCCTCCCCGTAAATAAGAATCATGTCCACAAGTTCAGCATTTTCGTAAACATGTGCCATTTTTTATTTCATTTGAGCCACGCAATAAACACCACTATTCACTCTCGCGTCACCGACTGACACATTGATTGAATACAACTGAATAAAATTGTAGTAAAAACATCGTAATAAGCGTTTCAAATTCTTTCGCTTTTTTGTTTCCGATGCGATGAACCGATAAGGCGGATTATATCCGTTGTTCCCAAACACAAGCACATAATATTATTATTGAGACAAGGCGGTACTCAAACTTCTAAAGGGCTATAACTTTGTTACTTTAATTTTACCAGAAAAAATGTTAAAGGAAAAAAACATTTCTTTTGATCAGATCTACTCACTGTTAAAATAAATGACTCAACTTCGAAGTATATATAAAATGGTAAGTCTTAACTTAGAAAACGTGTCTTATTCCTTGTCTCATTATAATTGCAACCAAAACTGTCACAGTCGTTAGCAATTTTATTGGCATTGTTACTCATCATATTAACTGGTGCTTTTAATAATAAGTTAGTCTGTGCTCTTTGACATAAAAAAGGAATACTAGCTCGTGAAGCTAACCGCGGCACCAGAAATTGCAACTGCGAGAGAATTTCGGGACAGTCTGCTTGACCATGTAACAATTTATATAAAATCAATACAAAAAATTGATTCCGTCGCTGCTCTAAAGATTGAAACTCATACTTTTGCAAAAGGTCTTTGTAATCGAAACCTCTTGCAGGGTATACTCCATCAGTTTAGAAACTGAGAAACGTCAAAAAAATTTTCTGAATTTTATCAACAGCATCAACATATTGTTTACAAATAGGGCTCCATATAAGAGATCCATATTCAAGTTTTGACCTTATCAGGCTGATAAATAAAGATCTCAATGTACAGATATTGTCGAAGTTCCTACAGTTTCTGATTGTGAAGCCATACGTTTTCGATGCACTAGAAATTATTTGGTTTATATGATAATTGAAGGTGAGTTCCTCGTCAAAGTAGACACCTAAATCTCTCACAGTTTCACAACGCTCTGAGACAGAATCCTCCATTGTGTAGTTGTAAAATATAGGATTAGTCTGTCTAGAAAAAGTGAGTACTTTACATTTAGAAATATTTAGAAAAAGGTTGTTATTTTCACACCATCTCAGTACAATGTTGATTTGTTCTTGCAACACAACACAATCCTCTGCCGAGGAAATAGTGGAGAAAAACTTTAAATCGTCACCAAACATCAACTTCAGACTGTCCAAAGGGACACGTAAATCATTAACAAAAACAATGGACAGTAGGGGTCCTAAGTTAGAGCCTTGATCAACACCGCTGGTAGAAATGTAAACATGCGAATAGTATCCATAGTGCTTTCTTTCAGAAAGGTAGGACGTCAAAATCGCAATATATGTAAGTACTAAAACCTAAGTATCGTAGCTATTTTGTAGCACGATCGTGATCTTTAAATATTTTATTCATTCGAGCTGATCGCTATATTGAAGCTTTCTCCTTAAAACAATTCCAAAAGTCATAAACCGTTTTACTCATGATTATTATAACAAATGAATGAGATCTTGTGAGCATAATACAAAAATTAAAATTGTAATAAAGAAATGAATCAAAACGGTAGGCCCATATTTTCCCAGTTTTTGTTTACTAATATTAATCATTACTTGTATTCTAATATCTCAATGTTTGTCAAGATGAAGTTTAAAATACCAACCAGTTCTAGCCTGACGCCTCTCGACAGCCGTTCTGTCGCACGGCGGCGGTCAGGGTCTGATCACGCGTATTACAGTTTTAGATAGTAACAGTATAGTGAGTTTCAATTGTTTCTTTCATGCCTACAGTGTATTTAGATAAGAGATAGACCGGACATAAACAAGACCACGTGATCATCGAACGCTGTAACATTCGGCAGGGACGTATTAAGAGTCACGCAGTACATATTTTAGATAGTAGATGCTGCTTTGCGTAACTTTGTAGTAAATTAGCACAATTCGATGTGTATACGATTGGTGATGGATATAGGATCATGTGGGGGTGGGGTAAGAAATATATAATGATGTAAATATACATAAGGGTTTTAAAATTTTCCGCTTCGATTTCCAGCTTCGGATGCCGCCTGATGTTTGGTGAAATACAGTCGAATATAATCTCAAAATGGCGTTTAAATTAGCCTGAATTAAAAATAATCGTATATCTCTTAAAATTGCTTTTAGAATATTGATTAGTATATTTTTTGATTTCTAGGTAAATATGTAACCAAATTAAAACGTTCAAAACGTAAAAAAATGTGCATGGTTGAACATTGTCAGAAAGTAGGTTCTTGAATAGGTTTTGCCAAAATGGGTTCAAAAATGTCAATAATTAATTAAAAATACAGTAGCTTTATAATTACTTATAACTTACCGAATTTGATGAACGACATCTTTTATTGGAAAGATGAGCTTGATGAGCTTTCATCATCGCTACTGCCTGAAGCACCAACGTCAATAATGAATGGCTCGACTTGTTCCTCTAAAATATTGTCCAGTTCCCACATTCTCTTTTCAACTTTGTCTTTCACGTGCTTAATACAGTTTTCCCATTTTTGCGCTGTTATTAATTCTAGTGCTTCTTTGAAAAGTCCTTTGAGGTCACAAAATTTAAAAGTTGTATTGTGCTTAGCTATATAATTTTTAACCTCTGCCCATATGAGCTCAATGGGATTGAGCTCGCAATGGTATGGAGGTAAACGGAGCACAGTTTTATTTTGACTTGCTGCCATTTCGTCAATGGCGTATTTTTGATATTCCGCCTTGTGATCCTTGACAATTCTTAATAATTGTACTTTCAGCATTGCTTCTTCAAAGTTGATATTTTTGGAGCGGAGCCAATTTTGAACATCAACTTTCCTTGAAACCGTTGTTGGGACCTTCTCCATTCTTCGAGAATGATAAGGCGCATTATCCAACACAATTACAGCGTTTTCCTCTAAGTTCGGTAAAATTTTTGAAAACCACTGTTCAAACGATTCGCCATTCATTTCCTGGTGGTAATCTCCAGTTTTCTTAGACTCAAAGCACCACAGACCGTCAACAACAAATCCATCCTCACTGCCAATATGGCAGATAATGAGCCTTTTCCCTTTACCTGGAAATCGAAGTACTAACTGGTGTAGATTTATTTCAATAAGCGAACCTTTTTCAAATGTTTTCATCACATTCAGCGAAAAAACATTGAGACATGAGTATCAGATTGCTATAATTGGGATTATTTAGTCATATTGAAAGAAAGAATATTGAACGTCGTATGATTACTCAGCGCTTCACAATTTAATTTAAAGTTATAAACCTTTAAAAAATGAATGATCAGGAACCTGAAATACGCGCAAATATTAATATTAACAAATTATAACTTTATAAAGCTTAAAGTATGAATTGAAATGATTAGAAATATTAGGAATATAAAACTTAGTAACTTTTTTTAAGTTTATAATATTCGACATATTTTAAGATTATATTAAAAAATTATTGAAATATCGAAAACACATAAAAACATTGCTTAAAAAAGTTCTAACAAATGAAAATGACAATAAAACATCCACGCATTTTATCGAAAGTTATAAAAGTTTTGTTACTTGTAATATGTTTTATCTGCCCCCTCGAATTAATGTTTAGAACCTTGTTCTCAAGGTTTGAAAAACATCCGATTGTTGTCTATTACTCGTATTTACCTGCTGGATTTTTTAATCCGGTAGACAGTCCATCTAGAAAGGCCCTCCTGGATGAAGTTACAGAATCATCAACCCATACTTTACTTGTAGTGTGTCCTGCGTTTACCCACGTTTCATCAAGGTAATAAATCTTCCTGTTTTGATTAATATATTTCCCAATTTTTGTTAAATAATCCCTCCTCCATAGCACAATTTCTTCTCTATCCGGTAGTAAACTATTACGACCCCGTTTTTTCCATTTGAAATTTAAATGCTTCAGTAACGCATGGAAAGTTGATCGTTTGAAATTTGGCAACGTTGTATCTCCATTTACCTCCTGCAGTACTTTATCTATAGTAGGTATTTCATTCCTAAAGAGGAATTCATGCACTTTCCTCCTAATCGCATGCTTATCAGCTTCATCCAATGATTTAACAATACTTTTGCGATGTTTACTGGTCATTGGCTCAGAAAAGGTGTGATTTTTTTTGTATTGTCTTAACACATTAAACACTGATGCGCGACACACCCGAACTTTGTGAGAAACCTTCACAACAATTTCTTTGATGGTTGATGCCTCGTGCTCCTCGCGCTCGATCTTATATATATTCAAAATGACCTCTTTCATTTCTGCACTCAGGTGTCTTTTTTTAGAGCGTTTTCTAGATGGACTACAGGAGTTTACAACTTCATCGGCAGTATCTGTACTACTGGGCATTTTGCGCAAGCAGTTGATAACAATAACAATCAATAACAAGGTATAACAATAACAACGACAAACTCAACAACTTAATAAGATAACAAACGAAAACGTCCAAAGAAATATCAAATTGCAATGATGCACACGACATACGTAACACGTCTGAACCTGAATGTGACTCTGCCTTGATACGACTGCTCTGCCGCTCGGCATAGGCATTTAATTGCGAATTGACCAATGAGGGCTCCTGTTTTACGTCGAGACGGCGGCGTTAGCGTGAAAATCACCCGAACCTTTTGTTTACATCCGGTCTATCTCTTATCTGAATATACTGTAGGTGGATTTCTTTCCTAGTGTTCCTCGTGGCTAGTACGCAGCGTGTGTTTTTCAAAGGTCTCAGACATCGAAAATAGCAAGGAATAACAATTTCTCAGTTGCAATTACAGTGCAATAAGAGAGCGGAGTAAATTATTCTTTCGCCATTTTCTAAGCAATTAAGTAAGTGACATGCAGACTTGTAGACGTATTCAAATTAAGTCCAACATTTTCCAGTTTCCACAAGTCAAGCTTATTTCAAAAAGTTGTGTTTACTGCGGATTGCCTTTTTGGTGGATTTTACCCATTTATCAGATTAAAACGTACCAAGTTTCTTAGTGCAGGTGCATAAGCTCGAAACTTTCCGGGCTAGAACTTGTTTGTTGAATTCTGTTCGCTCAAAGCAATCCTTTTTCATTCTATGTTTTATTTATAATGCCAATTTAGTGCCTGGTCTGCAGATTTACTTTACTAAATCACTCGACACCATACTGTCCATATACGTCTGACTGGGGCTACGAAAGGTCCCGTTGGTTTCCGAAACATCCATTTTTTGGATATGTACATGATAAACCATATCAGTCTGTCCGTTAATTCTTGGCTCCGCTAAAGCTCAACAGGTCACTACTATTCTTCGGATAAAAGAGCTTTATGGGTTTAAAGCATTGGTCTCGTGGAGGTGGTGGTATGGCCAAGAAATAGGATGGAGCAATTTGACTCCTCCCACGCAACAATAGCATGAGTTCATAAAATATTACGTTCGGCACTAGTAAGTCAGAAAAAAGTTAACTAACGTATGTCCTGGAAGTTTTCGCACAAAATTCATTGGCTTCAATTTTAACAAACACAAAATAATATCAAGTTGTCTTTGGATACAAAAGTTTGTTTACTTACTTTACTATCAGTAGACATTTATTTATTTTTAAGTTTTTGCTTAAGGATGTCGTATATATTAGAAATAAGAAAAAGTATCTACAAGTTGGTCGGGCGGGTAGCGAAAGCTGAAATCTGTCGAGTATTTCAGAATGACAACATTTCACGCAGAATCATTTATCGAACAATAGTGAAGTGGGAGCAGGTAATACCGTGTCTGAATCTCCCAAAAAAAAGGTAGACCATGTGCATTTACTGCACAAATGTCAGCAAAATACAATCCTTCTGTTGCGAAATTTCTAACTTCCACTGCCGGATGCTCCGCTTTTCGATTTTCGTCTGCCGGCGCGCATGACGTCACCCAGAGAGTGACTCTCATTTAGATTGATATGGATAACGCGCATATGTTCACCTACAGGCCAAACTGCTGAACGGATTTTCACAAATGAGGTGTCGTTGGATTCGTCTTAGCGGTGCGAGTGACACAATCTGCATTAAAATTTCATACAAAACAAAATGGCGGATTTAAATAAAAGGTTTCAACCTTGTAACTCCTATCTCACAGGCTATAGCTCAAACGGCTTTCTAGCTCCACAATAGAGCGTGTATCGTCACTTTACTGTAAAAACAAGATTTTTCTACATTACTTATATTTTAGTATGTTTTGTGGAGCAGAATTAATATGCTCATGACGTAAATACTGCACGCAACTCGAAAAGTAGAAAAATGGAGTTATTTTCTTTTCGCAATAAGCTGTCGGTATAACAATAAATGGATATGACTTAGTCTGAGCCACAATTCTTTTCCATTTCCTTTTACGATTTTTCTGGTCTTTCCAGCTTTTACTCAGTTCGTTGATCCGGAAGAACATCCTTGACCTGAAAAATGGTTTCTCAGCTTTTTCAGGGCAGTCAATGTTGCTGCTCTTCAGTAGAAACTCGCCTATAAAATTTTGCTTTTCTGTCACTATTCCGGCCATTGAATGTAGTAAATGCCTTATCAAGCTTCTCAATTTGATCCATAAAAGCTGTGGAAGGTTTTGATAAACCACTCTCACAAAGATGGTCTATCCAGGAATAAGTTTTATTTGAGGAACTTTTCAACCTCTCATCCTGCCATTTATGGCAAACAAAGCTGACCAAATTTTTAAGCCCATCATACTAGAGCTCATCTATTTCTTCCACTAAAACTATCTCGTTATAGTCAGCTGATACTGGTGGTGTGTTCAGTTTATTCGTTAATTCTGAGTAAGCGCCTTCGTTTCGCCCCAAAATATATGACATATACAGGGTGACTTTGAAGTTGAGTCATTAATTTTCAGATAATGATTGTAGAAGGAAGATAAACCAAAATATGTGTGTAAAAATAAAAAAAAAATAAAAAAAAATTTTACCTTGTTTTATAAAGTATCCTCGCGACAAGTATTTCAGTGCGGACCTGTATTTGATCGTGCGGTCTTGAAGCACCGGCATGCTCTCCCCTGTGAGGTCTTAAGTCACCTGATTCACGAGCCCTTTGTACTACATTCAGCATTTTCGTAAACATGTGCCATTTTTTATTCACTATTCACTCACGCGTTACCGACTGACACATCGACTGAATACAACTGAATGAGATTGTACATTGTAGTAAAAACATCGTTTCAAATTCTTTCGCTTTTTTGTTTCCGATGCGATGAACCGATAAGGTGGATTATATCCGTTGTCGCCAAACACGAGCACATAATATTATTATTGAGACAGGGCGGTACTCAAACTTCCAAAGGGCTATAACTTTGTTACTTTAATTTTACCAGAAAAATGGTAAAGGAAAAAACATTTCTTTTGATCAGATCTACTCACTGTTAAAACAAATGACTCAACTTCGAAGTCACCCTTATATATACCCTATACTTAAACTCTAGGGGATGAGTTGAGCCTTTTTTCGTAAGCACTTTTCCGCTTTTCCCCATCAACAGATGTAGATGGTGCAGGTGATGATAGATACTTGGGTGAATTTTCCATAGGAATGGCATCATCTTTTAGAGCACGATACCTTTAGGGGTGCAACCCAAAAGGGTATGTTTCAAATTGACCTTATAGGCACTTTCAATAAAGTGCCTCGAGCAAACCCTAGCGCTTTTTACGTTGACTTTGATTTTTCTTTTTGTATGATGTAGCTATTTTTTGCTAAGGTTCGGGTCTTGAGGAAAACTGTGGAACTTCATGTCTTTGCAAGGATTCCGTTTAGATAGGTTGTCGGAATTACACAGCACACCGCATTTTTATCAGTCTACTAACATCACAGGGTATATAAAGTATATATAACTAACTCAACAGGTCACAAACCCATCAAAAATCACCAACAAATCGAACTATATAGTATTAACTACGACACACTGCAGTAACGTTACGACAATCCTGCCACTGGTAGCCACGAGTCGACAACTCTCTGGGTGACGTCACGAAGCTCCGCCCAAATGCGCAACATTCTATCTTCAGTGTATGTGTATCATGGGTGTGTTCCATCCTTTTGTGGGAAGATTCAGGGGTGAAGCTTTGAATAGTCAGATCTATATTGATAACTGTCTTTCCAAATGGCTTCAGTTTGTCCGCGAACATTATAATGACGATGATATCGTCATCATGCCATTACTCAGGAGATACCCAAAACTGGCTTCGACAACACAACATACCTTTTGCTTCCAAAAACGATAATCCTCCCAATTTTGGGTTTTACTGTCTAAGAAGCTTTATCATGGAGGCTGGGAAGCCCAATATGAACAACAATGAAGACGCCGAATTTATGAAAAACTGAGAGAAATTTATCTGAATTCCGTCCGTGAGGGACATTCGAAGAAAGTTGAATTTGGTAGAGCAGAATGGGCTCACTCCACATAATTCGATTGTATAGTTTAGTTAAGTATATGGTTGTAATTTATGATAACTAGTAAGTGTTTAAAAAAAACCGATAAACATTTTGTGTCAAAACTTTTAGGACATAGGTACATTAGCAATCATTTTGTCCTTCTAGTCGCATCTTTTACTTTACTTAAATTAGATCAATGGATATCTATACATCTACACTAAAAACCATTTTTTTCTGACGGCTTTAGTGTGTACGAGAGAGAAGTTTGTATAGACAAAAATGCTGATCATTGCGTTGCTTAGGAAAGCTGATCATTGCGTTGCTTAGCAACGCTGACGCGGCAATTCGTTACACCAGTTACTTGAATTAAGGTGCATGTTGAAAATATGCGTTAGTTTATTCTCCACGCCCAAATAATGGTTATATTTTGAGCATACACATTTTTGAATTGTGAATTGTATCGAATCAGTTTAAGATCGATTCCGGATCTTTCCTAACGGAATTTCATTTTAGGTCGAAATGAAAGGTTAGGATTGCTATAAATTCTGCAACACTGCATCATTGGCAACACCGCATCTGGTACATTCCAAGGCTAGGTATCCACCTCCATGATCGTAGATGAGTGTCATCCTGCTACAAAATCGTATTCACCTGCATACATGCAGGCAGTGATAATTTGTATTGCGTAATGATATCTGTTACATTTTCCGATCGCTCGGTGGAAATCAAAAATACTTCTAAAATATGTTAAAAACCACATCAAAATTGAAATAAGTAATTCTAATCGAAATGAAAACTGAAGAGGTGGTACCTATAATCTAATAGTTAAAGTCGTAGTTTTTAATTACCGACATCCAATTATAACGACATCAGATATCGCAGATATTTAATAATAACGTAATCGTCCATCTCTACTTTGGGCCATGCCTAAAAGAGGGCAATCAATTTCATCTCCATCGAACCTTCCCTGAAAGTTTCGAGGCGCACTGATGGTATAAAGCTGCTACTTCTGTGTCTGCTGTCGACTCCTCTGCTCTTGTCCCCGCAATTTATTATTCTTTTAGCGGCGATTCTGCCAGACGCAATAATTAAAATTAGACCGGAAGTAAAAGTAATTAAATCCCAGAGCCATTTCCGGTTACCGGTCGAGGGCATCTACTACCAAGGCCCGTATTTCTGGCTTGGAAATTGGATAGGGACATTTCCACGATGATTTGATTGTTGAGATAATCTTAGTCTATCAGTAATCCAATAATTATGTCGCTTTCGGTGCGTGCTAGACGAACTCATCTGCATTTCCACCTACTACCGATGGACGTCCTCCCATTTTTTAGGGTGTTCAATTCAAATAAATACAACTTTATTTTTCTACAAAAAAAGAATACATATAATCCGCCCTATTAGACCCTATAACTTCTATACAGGGTGTTAATTAAGTTTGTCCCATAAATGTAGCAACCGATTCGTTGAGCAATTTTACAACAAAAAGTTTATACTCGTACAGTGCTTTTCTTTAATGTCACCCGTCGCTTTGATTTTTTGAACGGATCAATTCAAAAAATTAGAACCTGAGGTAATGAAAATTGATGCGTGGATACTATATTGTAGAGTAAAATTGACAGATGAAAATGACAAGATGGTCGCTGGGCGCCATCTTGGAAAAAAATTATATGAAAACGGGGGTCTTGTGGCACATCATTTTGAAGCTCCTGACGAGTACGTGATAACCCTAGAGTATAAAGTCAATACCTTTACCTACTACAAAATGGTGGTACATTTAATAATTACCTGAATACATCGACATTTAACTTGATAATTCGAATAAATACGTTGAGCTCAGTTTAGAATATACTGGAAATGGTTGCCTTGAACTTCTTGACACAATAACAGCCGGTCCGTAATTTCCCGTCGAACATTTTCAAACATAGTAACATCGATATTTCTACAAATATTTGTTATTCTCAGCCGTATATCCAATATCGAAGCAGGTTCAGTTTCTTACACCTTTTGCTTCAAATAGCCCTATTAAAAAGGTCTAAAGGTGTCAAATCTGGCGAGCGAGCTGGCCATTCCACAAGACCTGGTCGGCCAATCCAACGACCGCTGAAATTGTTATCTAAATAATTCCTAACTTGTCTGTAGTAGTGTGGTGGAGCACCGTCTTGCTGGAATACAATATCAGTATCGAATTCATTAGGATTCGCTTCGACGAATTCGGTGATTGAAGGGCCAGTAGTATTTTCGAGCATATCCAAATACAGTTCCCCGGTTAAAGTTTATTCGATGAATAGAAGCCCCACAATATGATTTCCCTATATCCCAGCAAAACGTTAATTTTTTGTGGATATTGAGTATGAGTTTCCCGGAAGACGTGAGGATTGGTGTCACTCCAATAACGACCATTTTGTCTATGCACATTACCGTTGAGCAAAAATGTACATTCATCACTAAAAGAAATATTTTGGATATAGGTAGGATGCCGTGCAATGGTTTCCGTCATAGTCTCGTAGAATTCTCTTCTTCGATCGGGGTCATCTTCAGTTAGCTGATGTACCATTTGAATTTTGTATGAATGATACCTATTCTTTTTCAAAAGTCTCCATACAGTAGAAGGACAAACCTCACATACATTCTATTTACTAAGATCTCACCAATTATTTGAACTTGTTTTTCTTCCGGGATGGTCGGATGGTCTGGAGGCTTTTTGTTGTTTACACTACCAATAGCTGTAAATTTAGATACAAGTTCCCTTAAATGTTTTCTACAGATAGGACGATTCGGGAAACGATCATTAAAAATCATCCGGTCTCGTAAAAGTTGCGCGTCGCACCATAAATAAAAATCGCTTCGATTTTTCTTCCAATGGGCGAGAATTGACCATTTTAAAAATAGTTCAAACAGTATCTAGCACTAAAACCGAAAACTAAATAAGAATATCTTAACTGTACAATGATGTTTGTGTTCGTACTGATATTCTTGTCACTGTCAACAAAAAATAACAAAACAAGCTTTTACCGCTGTTGCTCTGGATACGGCAGGGAATTACAATTATACTAAGTGACATATAAATCCGAACACCCAGTTTAAATGGTTTTATTTTAATAAAAGTTGGTGAATGTATTTATCTTACTGTAAATAACAAGTGAAAAAATTTTCAGCCTTATCAGTTGGACATTCCGGTTTTTATACTGCTTTTTTTTAATTCACTAACGTTCTAAAAATTCAGCCGCATTAAAGAATCAACGTTGGCGGATTTTGGTTTTTGACATCCTTTACGATCGGTTACGATGCCTAGAGTACGGAGACCTGTACGATTTCGTCAACTTAGTGAGTTTGATAGGCGCCGTATAGTGTTACTTCGGGAAGCTGGACTTTCTTTTCGGGCAATTGTAGTTAGAGTGCAAAGAAGTGTAGACACTGTGGTTAGGTGTTGTCAGGCATGGCTCCGAGAAGGCCGTACGCAAAGAGCAAGGGGCACTGGACGCCGCCGTAGAACAACAGACCGTGAAGATCGCCGCCTAAGATTATTGGCCTTAAGGGACCGTTTCTACACTACCAGGTCCATTGCAAATGATTGGTTTGCAGAACACGGAAGACCTATTGGCATGCGAAGTGTTTACCGACGAATGAGAAGTTTTGGCTTGTTTTCATACCGCCCTTTAACTCGAGAACACCGACGTAATCGCCTTGAGTGGTGCAGACAACGGTCACTCTGGGATCAGGAATGGAACAGTATTGTCTTTAGTGACCAGTCTCGATTTTGTTTAGGCATGCACGATGGTCGTGCCAGGGTTAGAAGGCGACGTGGTGAAAGGAGGAATCCGCAGTTTTTTGTTGAAAGACATGTTCATCGCACTATTGGAGTTATGGTCTGGGGTGCTATAGCTTATGGTTCCAGGTCACCTTTAATCTTTATCAGAGGTAACATGAACGCGCAGCGTTATATCCACGAAGTTCTAGAACCCCATATTTTACCCTATCTTGACACCCTGGCAGATCCAACTTTCCAACAAGATAATGCCCGACCACATGTTGCAAGAGTCACAATAGACTTCTTTCAACATAGTGATGTCACATTGTTACCATGGCCACCAAGATCTCCCGACTTATCCCCAATTGAGCACGTGTGGCATATGATGGGTAGGAGATTGCTCAATTTGCAACGTCTTCCTCAGACTCTAGAAGCACTTCGAGAGGAGTTGGTGGTTGCCTGGAATGAGATGCCACAGGAGGACAGTAACCACCTGATCAGAAGCATGCCTAGACGTGTTGGAGAATGCATAGCACGTCAGGGTGCATCCACACATTTTATTAAAGGTCAAAGTGCTTTAAAGCAGTGCAATCATTTTTAAATTTTTATCATTTACTTATTATGCTTCATTAAGTACTTATACAAAATTTTATTCAAATAAAACCATTTAAACTGGGTGTTCGGATTTATAGGTCACTTAGTATATATTTATATGAACTTTTTGTCTTACAATTACCCAAAGAATCGTCTGTTGAATATATGGTACACAATTGGTACCCTGTGTGCAACTTCCTTCTGGTAGGTCATATAAAAAATTTAGAGGGGTCAATTTATAGCCGTACACACTGTACAAATCCCCGAAAGTTGCCATGATTCTAAATTGAATGGGGTGGTGTTTGGCAATGCCAGATGGTGTTTGTGAGAATTTTCCTGGAAAACTAGCAACAAATCTACAATGCTGTCCCATTAAACCACAAAGTGCATGAGAGGGTGCAGTTATGTATACCTCTGGGATAGATATTTCGAGTTTATTACATGCTAGCTTTTTAATACATTGTAAACTAAACGTTATTCCATACATAGAATGCTGTATAAATTATAGGGATACGAGGTCTAAGAACAAAGTTGCTAAAATGACAGGAGGAAATACATGCTGCGCCCAGCTTTGAAACTTTATTTCTATATACTCTATTTGGGATATCGAGATTTATGAGCTGAAAAGTAATATTGATTCTTATATGATGCAATCTCTCAACGGGAACTGTAGAGGAAACTGCCATAAGTCGGACCTGTGCCCTGGTCTTATTAGCTTAGCATTCTCTCATTATTGCAAAGTGTAAATAGTAGCTTATACACCATTCGTATTCCTTTGCGCCCAGATAGAATACAACATGTCCAAAAAGCGAGATCGTACAGTTCCGTGTTTTCCTCGATGGTCTTGGAATAATCTGACAAAATAAATTATTACTTTTATAGAAAGGAGTGCACATACTTTTCACAATTCTTTAAACGCTGGAAGTACTTGAATCATCGACCGAATGGCTAATATTAATTATTACAGGTACAACTTGAATATCGATCATATTGTCCAGATCCCACATCTTTGTGATGGATAAGTTCTGTTTTGACCATATTTTCAGTTAAGCTAATGTCTTTTGATAGGAGCCATTGTTGAATTCCTGCCTTTCTTGTTGACATTGTGGGAATTTTTTCTAGTTTTCTAGTGTGGTAGTAGTATATCACTTATTCGCGCATCAATGTGTAACGACACCACTTTTGGGTGGGTCCTTGTGATTTCGAGATCGTTATGTGTTTTCGGATCAATAAAAGGGGTTACTTTTCGTGTACATCTAAAACAGCAGATAATCTCATGCTCGCTTGTCGCTTTTGGGAGCTAGAATTCCTGTCCACAGGTCTTGCGTTTTACTAGGGCAGTATATAGCATATATTTGGCTGCAGTGCCATCTATGAGACACTAAACTCTTCAAAGTAGATTTGTGATTATTAGGAGAGCAGGAAAATAGCTATGACAAAGCCTTGTAATAAAGGGTGGCGATCAGTTGTTTTTTTTTAAATTGGTATTATTTTGACAGTTGGTAACGCTTCCATGCTCAGCATATTAACAGATATATTGTGTCAAACTTCCGCTGTGAGCATTGGATCGTTTTAATATTGAACAGCGGTGGGAAATGTTGAAAAACTATTTTCATAATGAGTGCTGTGTTGCAGAGACTTTGCGAAAATTGAGAAGACTCAGAATGAAGCTCCGTCCGCGACTAGTATAGGAAAATTCGTGAAGAAGGTTCGTGAAACTGGCCTGCTTGTGAATAACAGAAGCTATGAGCTCGTTCGACCCGGAAACATTGCTGCTGTTGCCCAGAGTGTGCGTGAAAACGCAAGAATGTGAACTCGTCACAGAGCACAACAAGTGGGCATCATTCGCACTTCTGTGCGGAGAATATTGCATAACGACCTGGGATTATTTCCGTACAAGGTGCAACTTGTACAAGAGCTGAAACAAAATGACCATCCGCTTCGATATCGTTTCTCTATGTGGGCTCTAAATCCATTGGAAACGGACGTCAATGTTGGTCGCCAAATCATCTTTTCGGACGAAGCCCATTCCTATCTGGGAGGTTACGTTAACATGTCGTCATAGAAAAACTAATGCATCCAAAAACAGTACCAGTTTGGTGTGGCTTTTGGAGTGGTGGGATTATTGGTCCCTACCTTTTTTCAAGATGAAGATGGCAACAGCGTCACGGTAAACGGGGAACGCTATAGAGACATGTTGAGGAGCTTTTTGTGTCCACTATTAGACGAAATGCACTTCCGCAATCTCTGGTTCCAGCAGGATGGCGCAACATGCCACACCAGCCGTGAAATAATCGATCTTTCACACACTAAGTTCGGTCATCGCGATATCAGCCGTTTCGGAGACGTTCATTGGCCAGCCCGCAGCTGTGATTTGACGCCCATGGATTACTTCCTATGGGGTACTTTCAAGCACCGCTGCTACACTAACGATCGTCAAACAATTGATGTTCTTAAGAAAAATATCCGTCGAGCTATTGATGAAATAGACCCACAAACTATCGAAAATGTGCTTCAAAATTGGGTTAAGAGGATTGACTACTGCCAGGCCAGCCGCAGCAGCCATTTAACTGAAACTGTTTCTCACAAATAATCGGAAGGTGTATTCTTTTTAATAAAGTATCGAGTGTTACATATTACTGAAGAGTGTAGTTTCAATACCAATTTAAAAAAGAAACCAACGGATAGACCACTCTTTATATGATACTTCGGTATTTCATTCCATCTCGGATAATTGTTTGGACGCGGAAATATAGTATTATGTTGGCTATGTTTAAATAAAATACGTTAATCAATTATATGACGGGTTGATGATAAGTTGCTGAGATTAATCTATAAGAATGCTCAATTTTGATGCACACTGGTTGGTCGTTTTAACAGATCTCTCATTCTATTTGGAAAACTGAACTCCAAGATGGCGCCCAGGAGCCGTCTTGACGTTTGTAAGTGTTTTCTTTTTCGTTGTAATATAGTATGTATGCATTAGTTTTTCACCCGAAATTAAAACTAGCTAACTTGACCCCTCCTTCTATCGCTAAAGCTATGGCTGAAAGTTTGCTAATGATCTACCCCCGAGCAGCCTCTGGGGAGAACTTACAAGGAACCAATGGTCCACTCCATTTTCATTAGTTATTTTAGGATTACACTGCATGGAGTGTTTACGCGTTAAAACATATTCCCATTGGTGAATTTCGCAATTCTCCAGCCATTTAAGCTCGGCTATGATCCCGAATGAATTTTACAGTTGTTTACCGTGTTGCTTTTGTGCACATTCCTATATTGATATTTTTTGAACTAACCGAGCCATTCCTGTTTAATGGTTTGTAACACGAGAGTTCATTGAAAAGCTGATTTTTGCTCAAACGCTTTTAAGAGAAACTTTAATGGACTGGATGGCTCAAATTACATTTCAGCTTTTATTTGCCTTGTTGCTAATCTAAAAGAACACATACTTCCATAGGAGGAAGAACATTTCCGAGACAGGTAGTTAAAATACATTATTCATTTATATTAATCAAAAATAGCAGTAGGCATCCTCGATCTTTTTATTTGGCAAGCCTGCTGCTGGAGGAAGTATTGTAATCGCGTAGAGTTGCGAAAATGTTTTTGAATGTTACATGACGTCAAGAAAAACAATGTAACTTTTTTTACCACAAGGTAACTACTTTGTCAAGGACCTTAGGGCTCTGTATTTTTTGATAATCGGTCCAGTGGCGGCTGAGGAAAAGACTGAAAAAGTAAAAATCGCCAAAGCTTCGTTTTTGATGTTTTAGAGAATCCTGACCATTTCCACAACATTTTTTGCAAGGTTCAAAAATCAGATGTTGTATCGCCTGAACTATTGAAGCACCCTGTATTGAGGTTCAACAGTTCCATACAATTGAAATCGATGATTATATCAGCGTGTTACGGCAGGTCGTAACTTGACAATGTATAGAATTCATCAAGTCTGGATCACGGAGTTAAAGCCTGAGCTAGAGGTATTTGCTTTAGTGCTTTCCACAGAGTATGGTGATACGGAGATGCAAACTGCTACTCTAGAAAATACATAAAATTTCTGGGTTGATATTTACACCAAAGATTAAGAGGTTAAATAAGCTTTTTACAGCATACCTAAATTTTTAATTAAACGCAGTTTACTACAGTTTTCAAACAGCCAAGTGTGTTATGGCCACTTAGGTACTTACTGATATTTTACAGCCATTTACGGAACGATGAAATTAAAATATGCTCTTCTTCTTTGCTTAAAATGTCTACCCTTATTGATTTAGCAAACTTAGAAGCAAAATAGGAAAAAGTAGCTCCTCAACTTTTACGGAAAGCTTTACTTTTAAAATATGCTGATGGGTACATGGGAAATGGAGTTAAGTAATAGAATGGGACATAAAATGTAAAAGGCTTTACAGGGTGTTACAAAATGTTGTAAGAGAAATGTTGTATGAAAAATTGGCGTTAAGTAGATTCCTCACTCCATTCTTGGTAAATGGACTTTGAATATACACGTATATGCAGTTAACTGGTGCAAAATTTTCGTAGCGGACCCTCCGCAGGTAAAGGATGTTCGGTGTTTTTCAGTAGCTGAGATTTCCAGAGTCCCAGGCGTAAATATACTAAGTGACATATAAATCCGAACACCCAGTTTAAATGGTATTATTTTAATAAAATTTTGTATAAGTACTTAATGAAGCATAATAAGTAAATGATAAAAATTTCAAAATGATTGGACTGCTTTAAAGCCCTTTGACCTTTAATAATGTGTGGATGCACCCTGATGTGCTACGCATTCTCCAACGCGCCTAGGCATGCTTCTGATCAGGTGGTCCATGTCCTCCTGTGGTATCTCATCCCAGGCAACCACCAACTCCTCTCGAAGTGCTTCTAGAGTCTGAGGAGGACGTTGCAAATTGAGCAATCTCCTACCCATCATATCCCACACGTGCTCAATTGGGGATAAGTCGGGAGATCTTGGTGGCCATGGTAACAATGTGACATCATTATGTTGAAAGAAGTCTATTGTGACTCTTGCAACATGTGGTCGGGCATTATCTTGTTGGAAAGTTGGATCTGCCAGGGTGTCAAGATATGGTAAAAGATGGGGTTCTAGAACTTCGTGGATATAACGCTACGCGTTCATGTTACCTCTGATGAAGATTAAAGGTGACCTGGAACCATAAGCTATAGCACCCCAAACCATAACTCATGTCTTCATCAATGTTATGTCGATATTATTCAGGAAATGATAGATTTTCTGTTCAAGACATACTATATAAAAGAGATTGTGGAGTACATGATTCGAATATTAATCGGAACCGGGGTAGAGATGGAGAATTCCACAAGAAGTACGAGAAATACAGAATGCATCCAGAATTTTTTTTCGAATATACTAGAATGAGTATCGAAACCTTCGCTTATATTCTAATTAATATTTAACCAGAATTGGAACAAAAAGTCAATGCAGATAGAATTTTAAGTGCCGCTGGAAAATTGTTTTTGACATTAAGGTATGTACCTATCTATATAAAGGATGACATTCAATTAGCTAAGCATATTTTGGGGAATGATACCACTCAGTATAAACAACTTTCCCCATAACACATATGGTCGCATACGAAATTTTTTCATAATTAAATCCCTAAATCCCTGAAACTATCATTGCCCAAAATATGGTTACCTAATTTAAATGTCACCCTGTTTATTAATGTTTCATGAAATTAAAATACTGTACAATAATTATGTTATTTATTTATGTGCTGTGAATGGCCAGACATCGAAATAGCTGGCCTAGCGAGTATTTCAGTAATAAAAGCCTCGGTGTTCATTTTTCGCGGTGAAAAAGACTAAACTCGTTTGATCACCACACTATTCGCCGCGACTGCCGCTTGACTCCGTAGCTTATACGAGGGATGTCTTTTAAGTTTTGCATATGTAAATAAAACAACACGGTAGGTAGTTTTAAATGACTTTATTGTTTTTCGAAGTGTTCTCCACGAAGATTATTACACATATGCATACGCTCGAACCAATTTTCGAAGCACTTATTCCACTCGTTTGCTGGCAGATCCAAAACGGCATATTTGAATGCGTCAGCTGCTTCTTCTGGTGACTGGAACCTTTGACCACGCAGTCTGTTTTTAATTTTCGGGAAGGTAAATAAATCGTTAGAACTTAGATCGGGACTATATGGAGGATGGTCCAATAATTACACGTATTCTTCCGTTAAATACTGCCTTGTTCTTTGGGCTGTGTGCGAGCTTGCATTGTCTTGGTGGAGGATGATTCTTCTTTCGGGGTTGATTTTTCGAAGCTCGGTGATGACTTTTGGCAAACAAATGGTGGTATACCAATCCGCAGTGACAGTTATTTGTTCATTAGGTGGAATTGTTGCAATATAACCTGCTTTTGACACATATCTCGCGACCATCTTTTTCAAAACACTTCGAGAACGGATGACTTTTGTTGGCTTTTCTTCACCTTGGAACACCCAAAAAGCCGACTGTCGTTTATTTTCTGGTTCATCACCACTACCAATGCTGTACACATTTTTTGAGTTTCCGGAATTGCAACGGTCAAGCGTTTTTTGACACCAATTAACCCTGCTGCTTTCGGCTCTTCAGTCAACAGGTGGTGTATCCAAGGAGAAACTAATTTACTTACTCCTAATTCGTCATGTAAAATTTTTTGAATTGATGTCTTTGAGATCTTCAAGGACGCCTCAATCTCGCGATAGGTCAAATGTCTATCTTCAATGATCAGTTTGCGCACAGCATCGACGTTTTCTTGGGTGACTGCCGTTTTTGGTGCACCCACCCTGGGATCGTCGCTAAGACTCACCCGTCCACGTTTGAATTCTCCATACCAACGGGAAATTGTCGACTGATGTGGCGCTTCGTTGCGGAAAACAGACAGTAACTCAGCAAGGCATTCTTGTTGCGATAATTGCCTCTGGAAGTTGTAATAAATTATGGCGCGAAAATGTTCTCGGTTGAGTTCCATTTTTCTAATGACTTGGTGACACTTAAAAATTCACTGTAGTGGGAACACTGCACTATTGTTGTGACACTTTGAATTTAAGTTTACTAAAGAGTGAGGTTAAGATTCAGTACTGACGTTCGATCCGCGCGGCCTACTATGTTTCTATATGCAAAACTTAAAAGAAATCCCTCGTACTGTAGTGATTCATGCCTTTGCTCCACTCACTCGCCGCGCCCCAGTCGCCCGAGTGGTTCACGGTACATTTCGCTAGTCGCTTCGCCATTCGCCGCTGCGGTGTGGCGTAACCGCCTGGCCACAGGGTATTCGCCATATCGAATATTCGCGCGGTGCGAACGGCGAAGCGTCCAGCGACTGAAAGAAATGTGCTCATCACGCCATGCGCAGCGGCGACCGGTGAAATCTTCCGAGCGAACCGCGCGGGCGACTGGCGGTAGTTTTTTTGCCCCGAAAAATGAACAACGAGGCTTTTATCACTGAAATACTGGCTAGGCCAGCTATTTGGAGGTCTGGCCACCCACAGCACTCAAATAAATAACATATTATTGTAAAGTATTTCAGTTTCATGAAATATTAACATACAGGGTGGCATTTAATTAGCTAACCATATTTTGGACAATGATAGTGTCCGAAAAAATTTAGTTATGAAAAAAGTATGTTTGCAACCATATGTTTTTTTGGGAAAGTTGTTTGTATTGATCGGCGCTAGGTTTGATAAGAAATGAGATTAAAAATGCCAGCAAATGTGTCAGTTGCAGAATATATTGTTGATGTTATCTGGGATTTAAAAGATATAAAACTCTTTCAATCACGACATTGCAAAATGGAACGGATCCTATACATATCTTGACGTTGCCATAAGCAAGAAATATCAATAAATTAACGAAAATATGCATTTCCACGCGTAGCAGCTCTCTTTCTAGAATAGAATTTCTCCCTCTTTGAGTCACGGCGCACCAGGCGTTATTTACGGTTGTGTGGAGTTCGAAGTCATACATATTTACAGTATATTCAGATAAGAGATAGACCGGATGTAAACAAAAGGTTCGGGTGATTTTCACGCTAACGCCGCCGTCTCGACGTAAAACAGGAGCCCTCATTGGTCAATTCGCAATTAAATGCCTATGCCGAGCGGCAGAGCAGTCGTATCAAGGCAGAGTCACATTCAGGTTCAGACGTGTTACGTATGTCGTGTGCATCATTGCAATTTGATATTTCTTTGGACGTTTTCGTTTGTTATCATGTTTAAATTTTGTGACCTCAAAGGACTTTTCAAAGAAGCACTAGAATTAATAACAGCGCAAAAATGGGAAAACTGTATTAAGCACGTGAAAGACAAAGTTAAAAAGAGAATGTGGGAACTGGACAATATTTTAGAGGAACAAGTCGAGCCATTCATTATTGACGTTGGTGCTTCAGGCAGTAGCGATGATGAAAGCTCACAAGCTCATCTTTCCAATAAAAGATGTCGTTCATCAAATTCGGTAAGTTATAAGTAATTATAAAGCTACTGTATTTTTTAATTAATTATTGACATTTTTGAACCCATTTTGGCAAAACCTATTCAAGAATCTACTTTCTGACAATTTTCAACCATGCACATTTTTTTACGTTTTGAACGTTTTAATTTGGTTACATATTTACCTAGAAATCAAAAAATATACTAATCAATATTCTAAAAGCAATTTTAAGAGATATACGATTATTTTTAATTTAGGCTAATTTAAACGCCATTTTGAGATTATATTCGACTGTATTTCACCAAACATCAGGCGGCATCCGAAGATGGAAATCGAAGCGAAAATTTTGAAACCCTTATGTATATTTACATCATTATATATTTCTTACCCCACCCCTAGATGATCCTATATCCATCACCAATCGTATAGACATCAAATTGTGCTAATTTACTACAAAGTTACGCAAAGCAGCATCTACTATCTAAAATATGTACTGCGTGACTCTTAATACGTCCCTGCCGAATGTTACAGCGTTCGATGATCACGTGGTCTTGTTTATGTCCGGTCTATCTCTTATCTGAATATACTGTAATTATAAAGAATATACATCAACACAAAAACCTATGAAGTATTGAAATCTGGCAACATCACAGTCTTTGAAAGCAATCGTTCAATAAAAACTTATACTATTATATAGTGAAATATTGCAGAACTTTAATGTTTGCGCTCATTTTCAGTCTCATTCTTTCATCCACACCCAAAAACTGGGGTCTGAAATCATGTTTTCATCAAAAACGGCTGGTGCAACTAAGCTAGAGAATTACCATTCCCCAAAATATGCTCAGCTAATTAAATGTTATCCCTTATACAGATACGTACATACCTTAATGTCAAAAACAATTTTCCAGCGACACTTAAAATTCTATCTGCATTGACTTCTTTCCAATTCTGGTTGAATATTAATTAGAATATAATCGAAGGTTTCGTCACTCATTGTGGTTTGCTCAAAAAAATTTTCTGGATATAGTTCTGTATTTCTCGTACTCCTTGTGGAATTCTCCACCTCTACCCCGATTCCTATGCAACTCATTTTCTCCACAATCTCTTCCATACATTTTCTTGAACCAAAAAACTATCACTTTCTAAGCAATATCGAGATAATGTTGATAAAGGCATTTTGTTCGCGGCCTATACTAGTCGCGGCGGCGAACGAGACTGCCCGTGGCTGGCTAACTGTGCCGCGCGGATGGTCGCGCTGCCCGTCCCCGTGGCCAAGCCGTTACAGTCCTGAGATAGCGTTTCCGAAATTGAGCCCCTAGGCGCTCAGCGGTTCGAAACGGACGAGGAGCAGGTACCAAGTCTCTAAGCGGGCTGGCAGCGGACTTCTTTGAAGCGGGAGTGCTAAGGTGGGTTTCACGTCTAAAAAATGCGTAGAAAAAAAAGGCGACTATGGAGAAAAATAGCTTAAAGGTCAACGTTTTCACGCTTCTGCAAATAGAAACTTCTTTGTGCCTGAACAAAATGTAGGAATCTTATTTTTGAAACAACCCTCGTAACATGTGTCAACTGCTGTTACTGAATCCTCGATTGCATTCCAAAAGCTGATTTTTTATTCGAGTACCCATAGTATTTACAAAATACAGCAATATACAGTATACAAATATTACATACGTAACTCTGGAAATTCCAATTCAAATGTTTATTATGTATAGGTAGGTAGATTACAGTTTTTCTGATACGTGCAACACAGAGTAGAAAACATTTATTTTTTGATCGGGGCGATTAGCATGGGCCTGTTTGCAAGCTCAATGTAGCGGAAAAGATTTATTACGGGCATTCGATTTAATAAAGTGCACAAACCACAGGAAATAATTTACAAAAATGCGATCGTTTAATTTTGTACATGAACAAGGCTGTAACTAAATCGGCGAGTTCGATTGAAACTGTATATTGGGCCAGGCGCTGGACGGAATAGCGTGTGCAAAATGTGAGAACCACTCTGAGAATTGAGAAGAAGTCAAAGAATAGTATCCGGATATTGCACTGTGACGGTTTGCTTGATTTTTCAAACCCCTTCCCTCTCAAATCATTGCAGTGCTCCGACTATTCTTTTCTGATTTCTCGGATAATAATAATAATAATAATAGTATTTATTTACTCAATGTACAAAGATAACAAACAATATGAGTAAATAAATATAAAATCAAAACAGGCCCAATAGAAGGCATCGCCTGTACATGGACCAATAATTTAAGTTGAAACTGTAGAATGCAAATGACAAAAAAGGACAAAAATTAGCTACAGTAGATTATGTATTTAGTTGATGTTCGTATTTATGAGTTTATGAATTTCAGTCCTAGATATAGAATGTAGCCACTTTTTTAAATTTCTTTTGAAACAATTTCCGAAACGTAAATCTTTTAAGTCTTTAGGTATAATTTCATAAAATTTAGGCGCTAAATAGAGATATGATCGCTGCATTATAGATTTATGCGGTTGAGGAACTACTGTGCCACGAATTCTGTATCTGGTATTATAATGATTATGTTTAATTTTTTGGTCGGTGTTTACAAATTTATGGTAGTGAGTGATACTGTGTAAGAAATAAAGCTGTCTTATATCATACATTCGAACATCTGCATATAATTTTTCAGTGGGATAAAGTTTCGGTTTTTTAAATATCATTTTTAGAATACTTTTTTGAAAAACATCTAAATTATAGATATGTGAGGAACATGCAGCTCCCCATGCTAATATACCATATGTGAGATGAGGCTCAATCAGTGCATGGTATAATGTTTGAAGATATTTTTCTGTCAATATATTCCCAAGGTATTTAATTTTGTAGGATACAAATCTAACTTTCTTTAAAATATAATTGACATGGATGTCCCATCGTAAGTGAGGATCCAAGACCACTCCAAGGTATTTTATGTTGGGCACTCTATTAATTTGCATTTTTTGATCATTAATATTGAAGGAGAAATTTGTGTAATTTGGCAGATGTCTAGCATAAGATCCAAATAGTAAAAAATGTGTTTTAGAGTAGTTAATGCTTAATTTTCTACTGTTAAACCACCGAATAATTTTGATAAAATCATTTTCAATTACATTTTTCAGATCAGACCAGTCAGTGCCTTCATATAATATTGCAGTATCATCTGCAAAACTAGTTATTTTGCCAACACAATTAATTTGGAAAATATCATTTAAATATATATTGAATAACAGCGGACCTAAGACAGTTCCTTGTGGGACACCACACTTAATATACATTTCTTTACTAAATGATCCTGATATCTGCACAGATTGTGGGCGATTTGACAAATAACTTTCGATCAGTGAGTACGCGTTTCCCCTGAAACCAATTCTCTCCAATGCTTCTAATAATAATTTGTGATTAACTGTGTCGAAAGCTTTCTTTAAATCAACAAAAACGCAGATTGAAGGGATTCTGTTATCAATATTTTGATATATTTGATTTACAATTTTAGTTATTGCGTCCGATGTAGCCTTCCCTTCTGTAAATCCATATTGATTTTCATTTAAAATTTTGAATTTTGTGAGGTATCGAATCATTCTAGTAGATAAAACTTTTTCAAAAACCTTTGCTACACTGGATATTATTGATATTGGTCTATAGTTGTTAACATCTGTTTTTGTTCCTGATTTATGTATCGGTATTATATTACCTTTTTTTAAAATTGAGGGATATATGCCAGATTCAAAGCATTTGTTGATTAGGTAAGTGAGTGGTTGTGTTATGTCCTCGGCTATAATTTTCAAATGCTCGCTTTTAATACCATCGAACCCAGGACTTTTCCGATTTTTTAAGGACATAACAGTGGTGTATACTTCATATTGTTCGACTTTATCCAAAATAAATGAGTTCAAAGTTCTTTTTGGAGGCTGAGTATTTTGTACATTTGCTTGTATATTACTTGCTAAATTTTCGCCTATGTCAGTAAAGAATTGTACAAATTCATCGCATATCTGTTGAGTATTTTTTAATACTGTTCCCGATGTTGTATTTAACTCAGTGACACACCCTTTAAATTTTGTTTTCCCAGTAATCTCATCAATAGTTGATCATTCTGAGCAAGAAAGACTCTTAGTCACTTCTCTCTAAAGTTACTCATTTAACAAATTGAAAAGTTTGTTAGTAGCCATAGTCTTCGTTTGAACCATTTAAAGACAAATATGTTGGTATACGCAAATATAACAAAAAGGAGTGCCTTAAAAATAATATCTAATCGACTTTGAGCCTAAGAATACACACATTTAATAATTACATATGCAGACATCCTGCATATGTAGTTATCAAATACGTTCTAGTATCTAGTGATTTTGGCTGAGCCAGTAACTCAAGGTCTCAACTGGCCACATATATCTCAAGTGAAAGCTTCAATTTTGCCTAATTTGTCGGTATCAATGCTCCAACTTAGTTAGCTCAAACTTGGCCAGCACTTCATATATTCATTGATCTTCCAAAGCGGAACTTGGAATAATATGCGTCACAACATAATAATTTCATGAATTTCTATTCAGTCTAAGGTGAATAGAAGTTTACATGGCGGACTGGAGAGCTTGTTATGGACCACCAAGCGCATTCAAACACATTTTGATTTTTAGGTGTAGAATTTACTGCTACAGCTTGCAAGTAGTAGTAGTAGTAGCAGTGAGCAGGCAAAGGCCACCTTTGACTAAAACTAAAAACAAATACATAACACAGCGCAAAGTTCCATCTAGAATTGACTACTGCGAAAATGAAAACAGCAAGCTGTCTGTTGGAACTGTTTGCCAGTTCACATAACCCTGATAAACACAGGCTTTGTGACATGCCAATTTTTTTGTGTATCTTACGTATTTTTAGACCCTCAAATCAAATTTAAAAACAGAATTTTTCTATCGTTGACAGATATTCGGTAACATCTACTTTTATCAATTACAATACGTAACATCTCATATTGCTGCATTTCTCGCCGTATATGCGATAACGCACATATATAATGTTAAGACCTGTCTATTCCTATTCATTATATGCGAGCTCTATGTTCAGAGAGCATATTGCGTTAACCTTGTTCGCGATAGCAGCTTATTAGAGGCCGTTCAGCGTCGTGCTACACGTATGCCATATGGCACACGTAGGCCAAGTTATGAAGACCGCCTCGAGCTATATAACCTGCCTGCTTTTGCTGATAGAAAAGTACGAGGAGATCTCATCATCACTTTCAGAGCACTGCATAATTTGTTTGGTGTGGACATGTCGCATCTGTTTCGTCTGGCAACGAACAGTCTCAGAGGCCATAACTTCAAATTGCAGAAGGAAGCTTTTAGAACCTCTACTCGTCAGCGCTTCATCTCGAACCGTGTCTTCGATGCATGGAACAGTCTTCCATCTTATGTAGTGAACTCGGAATCCGTCAACAGTTTCAAAAACAATTACGATAGACACTGCAGTGCTTAACATATTGTTCCCATTCTGTATATGTCTACTTCAGAAGTGCTAAGATTGTCAAATTGTTATATTTCTTTTGTCTTACACTATTATCTATTTTTGTGTTTGAGTTTATAGTACTTGTACTCAACTCAAATTTGTTGTTTAATAATGATAATAATAATAGCAGCCGAGTCAGTTACGTTTTCTGTGTTGAAGAGTACTGACATGTTCTGAGTACTGTTAATGTTTGTTAAAACGGTGTGTTGTTTTTAGTTTATTGTGATCGAGACTAGCTTTATGGACAATGCCTAGAAATGGAGTAAATATTGCGGACAGTTTTTATTATGTGTGCGGAAAGCTAACTTTTAAATCCCAAAAACGTACTTTTACTCCACTTGTGTTGGAAAGCATACGAACTTTATTTTGGAATTAAAGTTAGCGACCAAAAGAAACTATAAGCCACTTATATATGTTGAAAGACTTGTGTAATGTTGTTAATAAGTTGGTTAAGAGACGACAATCGTAGAACACCCTTTGGGTTATTAATGGTTTGGAGAGAACCGAGAGACTATACTGCTGATTGCTATTTTTGCCTCACAACTATTAAAGGTTTTGGAACAAAATTGAAACATAATGTTAAGTATTTTAATTTACCATCAGCTTTGCGGCCCGTTAAGCGTAGTGATGAACTTTCTGTCCCAGTTACACCAGAATCTTGGTCTTTGAACGAAAAAGTGGAATCCACCGATTCTGAAAATGATGGTACAGAAAGTGTAAACATTTCCGATCCTTCATTTGACCTGCCAGGATGCACAACAGGCGCATTTGATATAGAGCTATAGAGCCGTCCTACAATTGTAGGAACGGCTGACGATACGGCCCTTAGTGCCGATAGACCTTATACTAAATAGAGTAGAGATGCTCAGTTTTTGTTCATTGTCCACCGGGACTAAGCCTAGACTATGCTGAAGAGTTGAGAAATAGCACGAAACTGCTGTTCATTGTTCTGTGCTCCTTAACATTCTTCAAACATCCATAAACAAAATGACAGGGGCTAATGTTATGGTAAACATTTGGTTTCTAACTTTTATTCAATATTTCTTCTATTCAGCTTACGGGGGCGGCCCGATAAGTACTTAACACCACCGGCCGATGGTGCCACTATCGCAAAAGAAATTTACTACGAGCCCCTTCCCACTTCAGTTGGCCCACTTCAAGATTTGTACCAAAATATGCCTTTATAAACTAAACATGAAACTATTTACTTCTAAAACAATTTATTTCCTCAAAAACATTTTCGATACACTCTAGTCGTAAAAAATACGTATTTGAAATCACTTAGACGTATAACTAATAGAACATCTGAACAAATAAACAATGTGCGAATAAATGCACGAAGTTAACAAAGCAACAATTGAAAGATTATCATTGGGTAACATCATCTTTATTTTTTATTACGGCTAAAATTCTTTGGGGTATAGTGTTAACCAAGTTTTGGCAAAAATTTGGTGGAAAACAATCCCATATTTCTTGAAGCTTTTGTCTCAGTTCGGTGATTGTACGAGCAGGATGTTGTCGTAGAACCTTTTTTATCTCGTGCCACAAAGTTTCAATGGGTGACAGATCTGGACTGCTAGAAACTCATTTCAAAAGTGGTAGACTATTTTCTTCCATCCATTTTATGGCCTTTTCTGAGGTATGGCACGCTGCACCATCTTGCTGAAATACAAAATCTTGGCCGGATGTCAAACATTCTTCCATCACTGGTAAAAGCAATTCTTCTAAAATTTCCTAATATTTGTTTGTATCCACATTTCCATCAACAAAATGAAGTTTTCCTACTCCTGTTGATGACATACGGCCCCAGACCATAATGGATGCTGGAAATTTCACTTTTCTCTTCAGACAGTCAACATGGAATGCATCATTTTTTTGCGAATAACTCTACTGCGACTATCACCAACACAAACTTCGAATCGGGTCTCATGATTCTATTGTATTGCACACCATTGTTGAGGTGTCCATCTAAGCCGATTTTTCTTTTGCAGTGGAGTTAATAGTGGCTTTTCTTTGGCCTATAAACAAGTTGTGCAACTTTAGGGTTTTTTCTTCGCTTTTTTTATAAGAAAACTTACCTTGCAAGTGCTAAATCCCTGTTTGTGGGCCTCTCTATGAGTTGTGGACCTCGAAATTCTCCTTCCAACAGCGCCACTCCACAGAGCACTCAATTGTAAATAATTGGTACGTCTGTTTTTCACGATTATTCTTCTTAATGCTCTTCGGTCGGCATTTGTGATATTACTTTTTTCACATATCTTGGCTTAATATTAACTGAACCGGTTACGTTATATCTTCTAACAATATTTCTCACACTGTACCGCGATAAGTCTAACAAAGTTACAATTTCTGAGTTTGATTTCCCAGAATTAAAAAATTTAATTATCAGTAACCGAATTTTCTCACTAATAACCTTTCCTCTACCCATTTTGAAAACCTTAACTACAAAAAACTATTTTAAACGTATTCTGACACCTGTGATTGATAAAAACAATTGTCATGGCTTTTATTTTTCACAGCCACCTATGCGTTATAGACTTATTTTGCATTGAAATGAAAATAGGTTGATATGCTGTAATTGCAACATGTGTTATTTTTATGCTGCAGATTTTTTTTTTTTTTTTATATCGAAACAGCCGCGCAGGCAGAAGCCTAAATGCCGGAACACCGCGGCTGCTATGGTGATCCCAAAGAAATTTTGTTAATACGATTTTTGAACTGCCTAAGGTTAGTAGAACTGGGAAAAGCTTCCTCCCGTAGATTGTTCCACAATCTAGACACCCTCGGGACAAAGGAGCGGTCGTATCGGCCAGTTCTGGATGTACGAAGTTTGACCCGGTTAGGATGGGACGCCGAAGTCAGGCGGGTCTGTCTGGCAGGCACATCGCGCGGCGGCATCATGGAAGAGAGCTCTGAGGAGCAAAGCCCGTTGGTGTAGCGATAGAAAAGAGCTAGATCGCCGACGGCCCGCCGGTGCGAAAGAGTCCCGGTACTGTCTGTTAGAGAAGAGTCATCGATCAGTCGGACTGTCCTCTGGACAGCATCGAGCATGGACAATGTGGTCGGGGCGGCAGCACCCCAAATGTGTGAGCAATACTCGAGGCTAGGCCTTATCTGGGCCTTGTATAGAGTGAGAAGGTCATGCGGAGAAAAGTACTTCTTAGCCCTAAACAAATAGCCTAGCTTTTTCCCAGCAGCTGCAGCTATTGAAGAGATGTGTTCGTGCCAGATCAGGTCCTCGGTGATCTGGAGTCCGACCAGCCGAAATGAATGGCTCTTTGGTAGAACTCGACCGTCCATCGAAACTGTATGAGCGCTAGGACGCTTTTTGTTCGTCAAAGTACAGTACTGTGTTTTGGAAGCATTGAACTGTACAAGATTGTTGCGTCCCCAAGCAGTGATAGCCTCCAGGTCTCTTGTCAGAGAAGAAGTCGTCGCTAGTCTTCTTTTTTCCAGCTCAGCGGCAGAGATTGGATTGTCACTCTGAATTCCTGCATGTAGAGTGCTGTCATCAGCGAAGCTGTGGATTGGGTTGATCGTGCAGGAAAGGAGGTCGTTGATATGTAAGAGAAACAGTGTTGGAGCCAAGACCGATCCCTGGGGAACACCCGCGTTGACGTTGTGGGATGAAGAGGAGAATCCGTCAATTACGACGGATATCTTGCGGCCAAAGATAAAGTCTGCCACCCATCTACAAAGCTTTTCTGCGAGGCCGTAGGATGGAAGTTTGCTTAAGAGGGCAGCGTGCCACAGCTGATCGAACGATTTCGTGATGTCAAGAGCAACGACATGAGCCTCACCATGAGACTGGATGAGTTTACTCCACAGTTGCGTGACGTAAGCTAGGAGGCCCCCTGTGGATCGTTGATGCCGGAAACCGTACTGCCTGTCGCTAATCAAGCTGTGACGTTCGATGTAGTCCAGAAGCTCGCGATTTATGCACCTCTCCATCACTTTACTTATAACAGAAAGCAGAGCTACAGGCCTGTAGTTGTAAGGGTCGGTTTTAGATCCTTTTTTTGGGATGGGCTGAACATGAGCAAATTTCCAGTTTTCTGGGAAGGTGCCGGATTCATAAGATATCTGGAAGAGACGCGAAAGAACTGGAGCAAGCTCCGCTGCACATCTCTTCAGTACAATGGCAGGAATCAAGTCCGGACCAGAAGCTTTGTTGATGTCGAGCGACAAGAGCACTCGTCTTACGGTCTTATGCCTGAATGTTACCTCGCGCATAGTGTGGGAAACCCTTTGAATTGACGGCACTTGGGCGTTAGTGGGGACGTCCATGGTGGAGTTGGCAGCAAAGATCTTGGCTAGCACTTCCGCCTTGGCCTTTGAGTCGAATACAATAGTTCCATCCTGACACGTAAGTGGTGGAAGGCTACTGTGTGAGAAGTTCTTTTCAATCTGCTTGGCCAGCGTCCAGGAAGACCGACTGCCATTGCGCTGCGACATTACCCTGTGCCTAACTTTTATATCATGCTGGTTTTTGGCATTGCGAACCGCTTCGTTATATTTGTTTCTGGACTCGACGTCGGCTTGTCTGTTCTCTACAGTGGGGTTTTGTAAGTAGGTTCTGTGGGACTTGATCTTCTGCTGGCGAGCAGTGTCACACGATTTGTTGAACCAGCCGTTGGACCCTGGTTTAGGAACTTTCACTGTGTGAGGGATGTATTCCTCCATTCCGACGTGGATAATTTCGGTTATTGAAGAACAGACAGTCGACGCATCCGCGTCAGTGAAACAGACATCTCTCCAAGGAAAGCTAGAGAAGAAGCCTCTGAGCCCCTCCCAGTCGGCATGTCCGTAGTGCCAAGTTTTGCGGCCTGTGCGAGTTTCTGCTGCCACAGCGGCTTCTGACCGAAACCTAACCTCCACAACACCGTGATCTGAGTTACCCAGGGGGGACAGGACAGCAGTGCTGTAAGGGGCAGGATGCGTGGTCAGAAAGAGATCCAGCAGGCTACTGGCGTGTGACGAGATGCGGGGGAAAAAAGTAGGGCTCGTTACCAGCTGGGTCAGCCCTTGAGTAAGAGCGAACGCTTCGACTGCACGACCTGCTGCATCGGTCTTATTTGAGCCCAACCAAAGCTCATTATGGGCATTGAAATCACCGAGAAGCACTACCTCTGAAGCGGGGTGATTGATGTTCAGGAAGTCGATCTGGACGGCGAGGTATTCGAGTAGGTCATCCCAGTTATGGTTCGAGGGAGAGCGATAAAGGCAGCAAATAAATTTGGGTGATGTTTTGGAGTTGAGGCGAAGCCACAGAATGTCCTTCCGGTCTGATTCCAAAGAAAGATCCCTGGAGCAGGAAAGACTACTGCGGACAAAAGCCACAACTCCCCCGTTCTTTCTCAGATTGGAGTACACCTCGTAGTTTGGGAAGTTGAGATGGTTAATCGGTGCAGTCTCTGAGATTTTTGTCTCCGCCAAGAAAAGCACGGCGGGACGATTGGATTGCAGGTAGTGATGAACAGCATCAATGTTGCTGTTGATCCCGCAGATATTAGAAAAACAAATGTTATCTTCGATGTTGTTCCCTCGAGTCCACCCTCCACCCGGACATTCCGAGAGTGGAGTGAGTTTACGTCCGGAGTTTTTAGTGCTCGAGGGATCCATCATCATTAATTTCTTTGTTTTGGTAGATAACCGACTGCATAGCTTAGGTGTGGAAACATGCGGACATTTATAAGACACCCTGGGAAAAGCTAGCGGGTGGTACTGCCTCGGTCGACTGGTCCTTGTCTACCACCTTCTTTTTACGTGTTAGTGATGTTAAATAGACCTAAAGTGGCCCGTTGGCGGACTTGTACCGCCACCCGGCAATCGGTACTGAGGTATTCCTTAACGCGGTGCACAATCACTTGGACGGGAAGAAGTTGTATACTGGATACAACAACTTCCGGAACAAGCATTTGCCACGGCCCTCGCTCAGTAGGGGAACTTAAATCTAACGGCACCAAAACAGGGGTCTCATGTTTCCACCAGAACGACAGATATGCAAACAAGAAGCTGAAAAGTTCAATTTCTTAATTCCTTCCTTATGTACAACAAAACCCCTGGATATTTGGGAATTACATTTGATAGAATACTATTCTTTAAGCAACGCCTATCAAAGACTGCTACGAAACTTGAAACAAGGAGAAATATAGACCAGAAGTTGTCCTGCAAAGTTCAAAGTCAGTCTACTTGATTCCGTTTTTAATTCGTTAGGTTTAGATAGTCACCGACGTAGACTAACAAAAATTATAAATCGTCTTGGAAAGACTACACCAAAAATTAGTACATTTTTCTTGGCTAATTATGTCCTCCAGCATTTTTTAATCTGACAAAATTGTGATTAAGTCATTTTTCCCTGTTCACGTCGGCTCCTAATGAAAATATGTAGTGGAATTTTCCAATTAGACTACAGAGGTGATTTACTTTTCTGCATATGGGACATATTCAAAATTATTTATTCCGTTTTCAACATAAAATGTGCAGGGATAGTCCATTTACTTCCCACCCATAAGCATACCGGCACTGACTGCCCACTTATCGTCGAAAGCCAGAGAACCGATCGATTTCTTTCCTGCCAAATTGTTGTGAAATGTGGCCAAAACTTGAAGAAAAGAAATGTATAATTGATACTTCCCAGGCCAACCCTGGCTGTAATCGCAAGAATTTTAGAAAATGAGACATTGCGTTCTTTGGATGTTATATGACATGTGCATTACGGAAAGCTATATCACTTAGTTCCGTCGGTCTGTCTGTCGGTCTGTTCGCTAGTCTTATAACTGCCTGTAACTACCGCTCTGATTTCGATAAAATTTTGACACAATGTTACACGCGCCACATAAGCGCCGTATAGGCCGATAGATACCCTAAGTCTCATCCGGAAACCTATAGTAAATATGCACCTTTTAAAACTGATTAACTGCGCACTGTTTTTGAAAAAAAAAATACTACCCAAGCTTTATATAAAGCTAATGAGACCGTGAAAGCCTATACGTTTCATCTTTGGCTTACGCAAATTTGATGATGTATCAGCGAAATATCCTGTTCTAAACTTTATAAAAATTAGTGACAAATTACTACTAATGTCAAAATATTCTTAGTTGAGAGAAAATATTTCATTTAATAATGAAATAATAATTGTAGAGCTCTCAGAAAAAAGAATATTATAATACCCCAGCATACGTCTATACTTTGTAATCGCAGTTTTTCCTACAATGTTGCTATTACTTATAATGACATTCCTAAAGTATATAAAGAATTTTCGTTGCCCGTCTTCCGACAAAAAGTTAAAATAATATTACTTAACCCCCCAAATATATAATTTACGTAATCAAGCATTTCTTCTTTCGGGTTAGTAATTTTTGGTGTACTTGATTTTGGAAAGTATACCTTTTTATTTTTCACTTTCGATGTCACTAACTAAATCTGTTTGTGAATAGTGTATTGTTGGTAGCATCCGCTAGCAACCATAACGTATGTTCTGAAATTTTTACCACAAAATATTAATCGGATTTTTTTGAATGAAGAGATTTATTTAAACACTAACTAGTTATCATAAGTTACAGTACAACTCAATACTTAACGAAATTATACTATCGAATTATGTGGAGTGGCCTATTCTGCTATTTCATTGAATGTCTCTTATGAGGTCCTGGATGGAGTTCAGGTCAATTTCTCAGTTTTTCGCAAATTCGCCGTATTAATTACAGAATCTCATTTTATTTTTCATATTCTCACTAAATGAAAAAATTTTCAGTCGCTTTTTTGAATGTAAGATCTCTTGTGCCTCATTTCTCAGATCTTCAAAATCTTATACAACATCAATTTGACATCCTTGGATGTCGGAAACTTGGCTTCATTCTGGTATAGAAATAAATTTAGTATCCATAGAAAATTATATATTATTTTATTCGTCAAGATAGAAATGGTAGACGAGGAGGGATTGGTATGTATATTAATAATAGGTAATTTGAAGTTTTCAGTTGTCTCTTCCTATTCAAGTTTAATTTCTGAGGAGATTTGGATTTCATTGAAATTGCATCTAGTATGCTATGCTGTTGGATGTATTTACACACCACCTAAAACTAATATAATCGACTTCGTTGAACACTTCGATGAGACACTAACACAATTCATAGATATGAAGACAATTTGTGACGGTGACTTCAGTGTTGATGTTCTTGACTCTTCAAATCGTTATTATACTATGCTTTATGATTGTATCGAAGGTTTTATTTTGGTACAGGTAATTAAAGAACCTACTAGAGTTACAAAAAACAGCCTAACCTTGCTGGACGTAATTTTTATACCTGCTGATGATGCTAGGGCTGGCCAAAACATGATATGGTCATTAGCTTGATGTTGGTGGACAAACTGAAGCAATTTGGGAAGGCAGTTATCAATATAGCTTTGACTATTCAAAGCTTCACCCTTCACTCTTCCCACAAAAGGTTGGGATACACCCCTGTTAGAAATTGCACTCCAAACAAGGATTTTATCTGCAAATTTCGCTTTATATTTGTATTTAACAATCTTCTACGTTGTCCGTATAAAATCCGTCTTTTCACTTCAATTCAGTATTACTCAAAGTGAAATACTTTTCGTCATCTAAAATAATGATTTTTCCATTAGCAAAGTGTACCCACCTCAGCTGACGACAGCATCTTGGTAAACGAAGGAGCTGCGATTGAGAGTATTTAAGCACTTAAGTCTCTTCCAATATTTAAGACCATTCCTCCTCAATTCCAACGATAACGCACTCTTAGAAGATCTGGATTGACGAGCCAGTCTCCTTGTTGACATTCCAACCTGTTTTTTTGCTCTTCTCACCAATCTCTCTGACCTTTGTGCAGTAAATGCATGTAGTCTTCCACTTTTTGGGAGATTTAGACGTGGTATTCCCTGCTTGCACTCCGCTATTGTTCGATCAATGGTTCTGCTAAAATGTTTATATTCTGGAATATTCGACAAATTTCAGCCCAACCAACTTGTAGATGCTTTTTCTTATTTCTAATTTATATGACATCTTAAAGCGAAAACCACGAAATAAATAAATGTCAACTGACAGTAAAGTAAGTAAACTCTTGTTTCCAAAGGCAACTTGATATTATTTTGTGTTTGTTAAAATTAAGGTCAATGCATTTTGTGTCAAAACTTTTAAAACATACGTGATGGTTGAGTGTAAGAAAGCAGCATGTTAAACTTCGCCATATAAGGGTCACATTTGGCTATACTTAAATGTAATTGTAAATAAATAAAGACCATTTTGTTATTATTTAATGAATCGTCGGAAAATAATGCATAGGTGTATTATTCGCCTATCGGCTTATAGAAACCAGATAGTCTGGAACGTGTGACTATTCCTGTTCACTCAGGGCGAATCTCTCTTCGTGAGACTGGACCCCTCTGGGCCAAAAAGCAAGTACCTATTTTATTTTTATTGTATTTAGTTTTTAATTCTTTTCTGTAATCGGCTCCACATCAACGAGTCTGCTCAGCCCAAAGCAAACTTACCCGTCACGTCACACTCGCGACAATACAAAATGTATTTCCAGATTCCACCTATTTGCCTACTGCTTCCATCTAGAAAGTTAGGCACAGGGTAATGTCGCAGCGTAATGGCAGTCGGTCTTTCTGGACGCTGGCCAAGCAGATTGAAAAGAACTTCTCACACAGTAGCGTTCCACTACTTACGTGTCAGGATGGAACGATTGTATTCGACTCAAAGGCCAAGGCGGAAGTGCTAGCAAAGATCTTTGTTTCCAACTCCAACATGTACGTTCCTCCCATCGCCCAAGTGCCGTCAATTCAAAGGGTTCCCTTCACTAGGCAGGAGATAACATTCAGGCAGAAGACCGTAAAACGAGTGCTCTTGTTGCTAGACATCAACAAAGCTTCTGGTCCGGACTTGATTCCTGCCATTGTACTGAAGAGGTGTGCAGCGGAGCTTGCTCCAGTTCTTTTGCGTCTCTTCCAGATACCTTATGAATCTGGCACCTTCCCAGAAAACTGGAAATTTGCTCATGTCCAAATCATCCTAAAAAAAGAATCTAAGACCGACCTTTACAACTACAGGCCTATAGCCCTGCTTTCTCTCATAAGTAAGGTGATGGAGAGGTGCATAAACCGCGAGCTTCTGGACTACCTCGAAAGTCACAGCTTGATTAGCGACAGGCAGTATGGTTTCCGGCACCAACGATCCACAGGGGACATCCTAGCCTACGTCATGCAATCCAGTCTTATGGTGAGGCCCATCTCGTTGCTCTTGACATCACGAAAGTGTTCGATCAGCTGTGGCACGCTGCCCTCTTAAGCAAACTTCTATTCTATGGCCTTCCAGAAAAGCTTTGCAGACGGGTGGCTGACTTTATCTCTGGCCGCAAGATATTCGTCGTAATTGACGGGTTCTGCTCTTCATCCCACAAAGTCAACGCGGGTGTTCCCCAGGGATCGGTCTGAGCTTCGACGCTGTTTCTCTTACATATCAACGACCTCCTTTCCTGCACGATCAACTCAATCCACAGCTTAGCTGATGACAGCACTCTTCAAAGTGACAAGCCGATCTCTGTCGCTGAACTGGAAAGAAGAAGACCAGCGACGACTTCCTCTCTGACAAGAGACCTGGAGGCTATCACTGCTTGGTGACGCAACAATCTTGTACAGTTCAATGCTTCCAAAACACCATACTGTACTTTGAAGAACAAAAAGCGTCCAAGCGCTCATCCGGTTTCGATGGATGGCCGAGTTCTGCCAAAGAGCCATTCCTTTCGGCTGTTCGGAGTCCAGATCACCGAGGACCTGATCTGGCACGAACACATCTCGTCAATAGCAGCAGCTGCTGAGAAAAAGCTAGGCTATTTGTTCAGGGCTAAGACGTACTTTTCTCCGCATGACCTTTTCACTCTATACAAGGCCCAGATAAGGCCTAGCCTCGAGTATTGCTCACACTTTTGGGGTGCTGCTGCCTCCAATATATTGTCCATGCTCGATGCTGTCCAGAGGAGGGCGGTCCCACTGATCGATGACTCTTCTCTAACAGACAGTCTCGGGACCCCTTCGCACCGGCGGGCCTTCGGCGATCTAGGTCTTTTCTACTGCTTCACCAACGGGTTTTGCTCCTCAGAACTCTCTTCCATGATGCCGCCGCGCGATGTGCCTGCCAGGCAGACCCGCATGACTTTGGCGTCCAATCCTAACCGTGTCAAACTTCGTACATCCAGAACTGGCCGATACGACCGCTCCTTTGTCCCGAGGGTGTCGAGATTGTGGAACAATCTACAAGAGGAAGCTTTTCCCAGTTCTACTAACCTTAGACAGCTCCTAAAGGCTTCTGCCTGCGCGGCTGCTTCGATATATAAAAAAAAAGAAATTTTTTCTCTGACCTACCAACCATTCAACAACGTTGCAATCCAAGTCGTGAGTTTAACATCTATTTTCGTTGCGCTCGATGCGGGTATTGAAAATACCAAGTGCACATAAAACTGTCTGTGAGATATGTCTAATGGATGCGTAGAATTACCAAAATCGGCAGCAGCGGTGGCCGTAGTAGTAGACTATTCGGTCTCCTGATCAGTCGCCGTGCGCTGTGCGGGTTCGAGTCCCGTCCCAGGAGAAATTTTTCTCTTGGCTATGGGTGTTGTGATTGTCCGTAGGTGGTAGACGGTCTCTGACTGTCGAACGTGGAGGTACCACCCGGCGGATCTCGTAGGTGGAGCCAGAATGTGTGCATGTTGCATGTACACGTGTTCTCTCGCCAGAGTCCGTGTGGCGTTCCCCCTTTCCCCTGTATCGCCCTATAGCCCCACAGTACCCAATGAGTGTTTAGGCCTTCATGGTAGTTGGAGTATAAAAAAAATACCCAAAAAATGGGATATATCATCCTTCATCCCCCACAAACCTCAATTGTTTGCACCCCAAAAAAATGTTCTAAAAGCGCTTAAGGACCTCGGAAACGTCGAAAACGTACATCGAATGCTTTGTATTTTATGCTTTTTAACCATAACTCCACCAAAACAGAATTGGCAAAGCTTTTTCTTACTTGGCATAGTAGCAACCTTGGGAATAAAGATTAGCAAACAGACCGACAGACTGGACAATTTTAAAATACTCCGGGCATACAATACTTCCTCTAGAAATGGCGTGGAAAGTAAAATCGAACGCCATTTACAGTACGTCGTCTCGTATGAAATATTTCAGAGGCGCTGTGAACTATCTCGGAGAATGCGTTTGATTTGATAAAGCGATAATTTTTACGGTCACTTACTTCGTGATACGTAGAAAAAAGCGATAGAGCCGGGCTTGATATAACAGGCAAAGTGCATTTTAGTATTGAAATAAATCCTGATGGATACCACAGGAGATTACGTCAGGGGCCATGTTCCATGACAAATAAATAAGCTTAGCACTGCATTGCGTCCAGTTGGTTTAAAACAACTCTCTCGCCTTTCGCATTATTCCAAGCTCTAAATTTTTCGATCGACACTTTATTACAGAATAAACAACTCGCTCTATATTACGCCAGACATGTAATGCACTTTAAACAGTCTTTTACTTCTCACGGCGAGCAAGTATTGCAATCGCGAAAAGTTTTGAAAATATATTGTTTACAGTCATTTATTACATGACATATGCATCTCAAAAGATCATATCGCTATAAGACAAACAAAATGGTGTTCTCCATGCGAAGCCTGCCTGGACACAGTGATTTGGTTGGTGAAGCCAAGTTTCTGGGGGTTGCTTTGTATCCAAGATTGCAATGGGGCCTTCACATTGACAGCATTGCTAGAAAGGCCACCAAAGGTATATATGTGTTACGGAGTCTGTCTTCTTGTATTTCTGTAGCCATATTGAAGATGGCTTACTTTGCCATTTGCCATTCACATATATCCTACGCCATTCTGGCTTGGGGGCATTCTTCAGGGGCCCATAGACTGTTCGCCTTGCAAGGAAGAGCAGTTGGATTGTGAGCCGTTTGGGCTACAGGGACGATTGCAGAGATACCTTTGTCAAGTTGGGAATCCTTACTGTGCCTTGTTTGTACAGGGTGACTTCGAAGTTGAGTCATTTATTTTAACAGTGAGTAGATCTGATCAAAAGAAATGTTTTTTTCCTTTAACATTTTTCTGGTAAAATTAAAGTAACAAAGTTATAGCCCTTTAGAAGTTTGAGTACCGCCCTGTCTCAATAATAATATTATGTGCTCGTGTTCGGCAACAACGGATATAATCCGCCTTATCGGTTCATCGCATCGGAAACATAAAAGCGAAAGAATTTGAAACGTTTATCACGATGTTTTTCGTCAGTCGGTAACGCGTGAGTGAATAGTGGTGTTTGTTGCGTGGCTCAAACGAAATAAAAAATGGCACATGTTTACGAAAATGCTGAACTTGTGGACATGATTCTTATGGGAGTCTTTACAAAATGCTGCCGCGGCATCACGGATTTGTGCGAATCGCTTTCCCAATCATCGAGTGCAACCAACCCCTCGTGCCTTTGTTAATGTAGTACAAAGGGCTCGTGAATCAGGAGACTTAAGACCTTACAGGGGAGGGCCTGCCGGTGCTCCAAGACCGCACGATCAAATACAGGTCCGCACTGAAATACTTGTCGGGAGGATACTTTATAAAACAAGGTAACATTTTTTTTAATGTTTTTTTATTTTTACACACATATTTTGGTTTATCTTCCTTCTACAATCATTATCTGAAAATTAATGACACAACTTCAAAGTCAAAGTATATTTTTGAAAATCTACTATTCGTTAAAAGAAACTCTAACTACGTAACTCATGGGGACGTCCATGAGCACAATACTAGGCATAAGAATAATCTATGTAGTACCTCCTTATTGGCGACTGAGAAGGTGTCAAGATGGACCTGCTTATTGGGCGGTCAAATTTTTTAATGTACTTCCAGACGGCTTAAAATCGCTTCCGTTTAAAGATTTTAAAGTTCAAATCAAGAAAATTCTTATTAATAACTCATTTTACACGTTTGAAGAGTTTTTAAGACATAAATTTTAACTATAAATCTTAATATGTTATGTTAGCGTTATATCTTTATGAGTGCTGGTGTACTTGTTTGTAATTTTTTATGATCATTAGCACTCCCTTTGTTTTAATTCTAATGCAATTCTCATTTGATCTACTGAGGTATGTAAACATATTTTATGTGTTGTGACATGAATAAAGAATTTCAATTTCAATTTGATAATGTACTCGTAAAATGCAAACAATTTATTAAACGGACTTACCACTAACTGTCTCAGCGCTTCACCTTGTGTGAAAGTTTATTGAACGTATTAAAAAAATCCACTTATAAATAGGGAACACAATTTTCATACATACACTGTTTTTCTTTTTAAATCCCACACTGCACTTTTTTGTATTTAAAGAAGGTGTTCAAAATGTCGTACTCCACTTTCCACACCAGCTTCATTACGACCTCCACGAATGGTATGAGGATTTTCTTGGGCCCAGGTGTGAGTATTATGGAAATTTAATATCCCGTCTCGCGTAAAAGTACATTCGTCCGTCGCTAGAATGTTTTTAACAAAATTCGGATTTTTAATATTTCTGTGCAAAAACTAGGGATGTAACGGGTAGTAATTTCCGGGAACCGGCCAAACCGGGTACCCGGCTCTTTAGGATCCGGCTTCATGCCGGGTACCCGGTTTCTTAGAGACGAAAATCAAGTCACACTCTTCTAAAACGCCACTATCGCTACCAATATGAGTTACGATCAATCTTTGACCTTTCCCTGACGGTCCACGAAGACCTGTTGACAAACCTTCAATGCTTGCTTGTCGGTTACTCACTACGTTTTTGTCTATCCAGGTTTTTTTAACTGTGTGACCTGCATTTACCCATGTCTCGTCCAAATAATAGATTTTTCTGCTTTGTCGCCTATATTCAATCATTTCGCGTAGGTATTTTCGACGCCAGGCGACTATTTCAGGTCTCTCTATCAATACTGACTTCCGATTACGCGTTTTTTGCAATATGGTTAGTTCTCCGTGTCATTTTATTTTAACGGTATATAGCTACACAACGAGTTGCTGTACTTTTTAAGTTGTTATATAAACTTGTCGCGAATAAATTTTTAGGATTCAAGAGATTGTTTGCTGTCCTGGAACGAAAGTATAGTATACCCAGTCGGCCATATTTCAGCAAAACTGTTATTCCTGAGATATACGAAAAGTGTCTAAGTAGAGTAGCTAAAATGTTAGCAGATGAAAGATTTATTTCTTTCACGACAGACATGTGGACTTCTGATGTGGACAATAAGAGCTTTATAAGTTTAACTGGACATTGGATTTCCAGAAATTTTGAACAAAAACGTTATGTGCTAAGTATTCGTGGTCTAGATGGCAGTCATACTGGTGAAAATATAAAAAATGCTTTACTAGAATTGTTAAGAAATAATAACAGAAAAGTGGGCAGAGTTCACTTGGTTCTTCGAGATAGCGGTGCTAATATTAAGAAGGCTACAAAAGATATGGGAGTCAATAATGAATCCTGTTTTATACATACTCAGCAGCTTGTAGTAGTTAACTCTCGTAAAGAGCAAACATCCCTTATGGAAATTTTGTCTATTGCAAGAAAAATAGTGACTCATATAAACAAACCATTCCTCTCCATCTCGAATTAGAAGAAATTCAGAAAGACGTCAACCTACCTATCAAAAAAATGGTTCAAGATGTTCAAGCACGTTGGAATTCCACGTATTATCTATTAGAAAGACTTATCGAGCAGCGAAGGGCCATTAACTTGCCTGCTACGGAAGTTGACGGCTCCCTCTTTGACACCAAGTCAGTGGGATTCGTTGGAAAAGCTTTTACGACTTTTACAAACATTTGAGCAAACTACCAAACATTTTAGCAGAGAATTATGTATAATATCAGAAGTGATTCCTACAGTTTTGTCATTAAGAAGTTTTTAATGGAAATTAAGATTTCTGGACTAGACAATTTACAGCAAAGTTTGCTAGAAAAGTTGACTAAACGTTTTTAAGAAATTGAGAATAACAATAATTTTTTAATAGCTACTTTTTTGGATCCCCGGTACAAGGATGCATTTTTCACTGATAAACTTAAAAGTTGATACTTTAAAATATATTCAGAGTCTAACTGTGGATATGACACCTATTGACAACAATAAATCTTGCGTTACGTCAGTAGATTTAAGTTCTGATAAATCTGACGATGATGTTCCGCTTAGCACTTTATTCAAGATACCCGAAAAACGCAAGAAACCTAATGAGTCTGTTTGGGATATATTTTCGAATAGTGCACATAGCCGCGACAGTATTGCAGGAACTTCCAAAAATTTAGAAACTGGGGAAACTCAATTCAATTCCTATTTTAAATTGCCACTTATTGATCGTGTTTCATGCCCTCATTCATGGTGGCAAATTAATCATGAGAGTTTTCCCAAATTAGCAGATCTAGAAGTAGGCTAACTTATTTGTGAATTACCCAATTTAAAAACGTTTTAGATTAGATTATAAAAATTAGTAAGGTTGTGGTGATTGTGGTCGATGTAAATCAGTTAAAGTTGTAAACTATAAAGCCATTTGGACAAAAATCTATTGACTTTTGGACCATAAGTCATATGACTTGTTTTGACCCTCCCTATTACCTATTTCAATAATGACTACCATAACGTTGACACCCTGTATGAACAAGAGGAAATTGTGGTTTGATTCCTCTTTCTTTTTTTTTTCTTAACTGATCAATTAATAAAGGAATAAGACACTTTAAATGAAATCTAAGAGTCAGCCAATGCAAAACACCTATCTAGTGGCGTCCAATTTTAGACCCTAGCTGAATAAAGTGGAGAGTAGGGGGGTTATTTTCCCTGACCACCCACATAAAAGAAAAGAATCTCGCAGTATTGACAAAACCTATTTGATTGTACTCAGAGAGCCAAATAAAACAAGATATTCAAAAAAGAATCACAATATATTATCAAACCACCACTGGAGTGCAAGTTGAAAAAAAGGATATTATTATTAAACTGCCGCACAATGAAATTATCAGACCCTGACAATCAACCCTGCAAAACGTTGACCATGGTACAGGTACGAAGGCGCTACAAATATAGGCTTTACAAATATTTTAAAGCTTAAACCTAAATTTATGTGGGTAATGGTCTTTTCCCAGTTACAGCTCTAGGAGCAGCCGAGATGTCCTCAGCTCACAAACGCTCAGGTCAAAAACCAGTAGCCGGCAGTGGGCAGTGACGTCAGGAACGTCAGGCTGCTAGCCTCGATCCCAAAATTTACGGTATAAAAAAACTCTAGAGAGAAAAGACTGCTTAAGAATCTACTCTCTGCCTGAGACAAAACTACTCATTGAAAACACTCAAACTTGAACAAAAGCTCTTTTACAAGAAAAGTAAAGCAAAGGCAAGAAAAGACAAAATTTCAGAAAGTTATCCCTTGTTCTAAAATAAGAGTAAGCAGCTCAAAAATCAAAATCAATTTAAAGTAATGCCCAATAGAAGGTGCCATGTAGGTACTGCCCTATACATATTTGAATACGCAAAATGTCAAACAAAATCAAAAACACTCTAAGAAATTCAGTCAGCAACAATCAATATATTGATATACTTGAAATACCCAATTAAAATGATATTCTACCTGTTCAAATCAGGGTTTGCTGTCAATAGGAAGGGGTGACTTCCAGAAAAATTGGCTGCGAAACAGCTACAAGGTGGCTACAAAACAAAGCTGGAGGAGTGTGAATGGTGGTTCTCCGCAATGCCTTTCCACTAAAAGGAAGCAGATATTAAACAAACTTCTTCAGGCCATGCATTAATGCATGTGGTCCGATAGTACACAAAAGAGAACTTACCGCGAAAGGTTAAAATCCCACTAGAAAATGGACGTGCTAGCACCCAAACCAAAAGAACTAAACGTAGGGTACAAAATGTAGGATGCTACTCCATAATCTGGTGTTTGGACCAAAACCTCAACGGAAAGAAGAAAAAGGAAATGGCGCTGGACTCGTCTTTAGATGCAAGTTTTTAAAACAAGGTATTTTGATAGGAAATCAAATATTCCTATACGGCTACTACGTGCAGAAAAATTAAGGTGACGCTGGTCGCCAATGGGCGGAACCCACTCTACGAGGGACCAACGATATTTTATGAGGAAGTTTCTTAGCTATTCGTTAATAATACATTACACAATACGGAATCGCTGAGAAAGAAAAATGTAATACGTGCGAAATTATACAACTAAAAGACTATGAAATTTGCCAAAAATAAATCATTAAAAAGGATTTGGCCTAGGAATCGGCACTCTACCAAATTCAAATTATTAGTACGTGATCAAAACAGTAAAAAAATGATTACGTGATTTTGGCACGTGACACTGTCTGTCTGTCGGTCTGTTTATCGTCGGTGTACTAATCCATCCGCTATACCTTGAAAGGTACTAGATTACGTTACATTTACAACCCCATACCCTGTACCTCCAAGGTTTAACCCCTAAAAGCTTTTTCATCCTTGGCATAATAGTAACCTTTTGTGAAAATTTCATCAAAATATAATATAATGCACAATCATATAAAATCCAAAAAACATAATAGCTCATTTTCGCAATTACCTCCTCACCAGTTTTGGCAAAGGAAGTAAAATATACGCCGTACTAAAACTAAAAAAAAATGCCGACAAACAGTGCAATGTAAACATATGGGCTTGTCTTCTTCCAATCTATTCAAACTCATGGACTACGCCAAATCTCATACAGCGAAGTTGTTACTCTGTAAGGCCCTCTCCGGTTTTGTGTAACAACATCGATCAAAAGCACATCAATCAAATACGACGTGCAAGTTTGAATGACAGTATCAATATTAAACAAAGGCATTTTTCCATACAATTTAATCTAAAATTCTGTGTTTCTACACTACATGTTATTATGATTGCTATCTAAATATCTAATGCACATACATGTTTGATCGATGTTGGTTTCATATTAAGCTGTATTTACCTTTGGCTTCAGGAATTTAACGCCCGATTTTATCTCGTATCAAACAAGCGCATAGCTGTGAGTGGGGTGGAATAGGAACACCTGCTGCATTGTTTATGAAGGAAAGTAAGTTTATCTGATGGTTATTGCTACCAGCGGCACGGTCGTTCTGTTGAAGTTTTTTAATTTCAGTATGGGTTGAAACTGGGACGTATTTTATTTGTAGACTACATATCATTAGTAAATGTCCCAGGCTAGAATCATGATTAAGCAAATGAGCTTTTATTTCCCACCCAAATTGATGAAATGAGAAGATGAGATGTTATTGTAACATCTGAAACCTATCCTGTAGTTTACATGTCGATACTCTCCCATGCCCACGTGTATTGATATTTCTTCTCTACTGTAGTGAACATTTCAATCATTAAGGTGATCTACTAGATACGTCATCCTCGTCCATCGTCCCAAAAACACCAAAAACCTCAATAAAAAAACGGAAAACCCCACCGGTTAATTGTTATGCAATCTGCGACTAAAATGTTGCAAGTGCATTGTTTTTCAACTGAAACGCGAGAAATATTACTTCAACGTCTAAAAAAAATCGTGTTGTTCGTCCTGTGAGAAGATAATGGACACACAATTTAAGCCTTGAGATGGCACAGCAGAACATTTGTGCATTTGAGACCCAATGGAAAAACAAGACAAAAACCTGGATTAAAAAAACTCATAACAGAAGAAAAGATTGACCCAAAACGCAGGGGTATTACATAAGAGCTCGATATAATGTCAAAAAAATATGTATAATGTCCAAGCAGGGGTTTATGTTACTCAGATTCGGACCATTTAGCTCAAGTGTTATGACGTTTAGGCAACACATACAGCTACTACAAGCAAACATGAAGTAAATGACAGCTAATTCCAGTGTGACTTTTTTCTTGTTACGAAATACGGATGCCATTCAAGACCAAAACAAAAAAACTCAAATTGGTAGTCAATAAATTGCAGTACCCGGAAGCTTACGTTCGCATCAGTGCGCTTTTTCTTTCTCGTTCGCCTTCAACATGCACACATTCTGGCTCCGCCTACGAGATCCGCCGGGTGGTACCTCCGCGTTCGACAGTCAGAGACCGTCTACCACCTACGGACAATCACAACATCCATAGCCAAGAGAAAAATTTCTCCTGGGACGGGACTCGAACCCGCACAGCGCACGGCGACTGATCAGGAGACAGAAGAGTCTACTACTGCAGCCACCGCTGCTGCCTGAGAGCCTAAGTTCAGAGAAGCGAGAAATATGTTATACTGAATTTTTAGTCAAATCGTCTAGGGCTTATTTTCCATATTTTTTATGCGGGGTCTTTTCACTCAACATATCGATTTCCTGAAATTGTGAAAACCGGTATCATAATAAGAATCGGAACCGAGTCAACAAAAGCAGTTATCTGGTCCATTTCTACCGGAAATACCATAAAATTCGTTTAGTTTTTAATAGTCTCAATGCTGGAGTTTCATTGGAGCAAGAATGTCTTTTCTAGTATTCATCTCAGTGAAATGTAAGAAAAAGTGTTTACGCCATTTCAAATTATATCAAGCAAGTGGAAATTGCTAGCGGCGGATAACAGCATTTCTCCGTGCGAAATTCGCTCCTTGATATCGATTAGATTATATCAGTATGAAGACGCTACCTAAAAGACTCGATGGCGTGACCTTTAATACAACCAGAGAAAAGCTTCCCACTTCGGCAATCAATATTGGCTTATTGTGTGACAAAAATATCAGCAGCAAGCCCTAAGCCACTAGTGCGGATGCATTTGGGATGATTAATAGATGTAAAATCATCGAAAAAGCAATATATAGCCGCATGCTGAACTACGTCATAAAGTGTAACATGAGTAGCGATTCCCAAAATGGCTTTATTTGATCTGTCAAAGCCATTTGGTACTGTCAATCCTGAGAATATTGACAAAAACTGTCTGGGATCGGGTTTCGTGGCAATATACATACTACTATGGCTTAAGTCGCAGCCTTCTAACCGTACATGTATCGTACACTTAAACAATTACAAGACAAGGCATTTTTTATTTGATAAAACGAATTCACCATTCGAAACGATGATATTGAGCAATTTTTCTCCATTGTCGCCATTTTTTTCTACGCATTCTTATTTTGTTGTCAAACCCGCCTTGACACTCCCTCCTCAAGGAAGTCCGCCGTCAACCCGTTTAGAAACTTGGTAACTCCTCGGCCATCCGGAACCGTTGACCGTCTAGGTGCTCCTTGAATTTTGGAAACGCTATGTCAGGTAGATAAAGGCGATGGGCTATGACTTCCCAGTCAAATCGCTCGATTAAGTCATGCCTTTGTTGTGAGACATGAGGATGCGCATTTTTATGGTGCAGTCTTAGGTGAGTTTGGATTTTGGATTGCCCGTCTCAGCTTTGCGTATAAAAAAATGACGACTATATGGAAAAATAGCTTCAAGATCAATGTTTCTAATGATAAATCCGTTTTTTTGAACAAAAATTTCTTGTGGGTGAAAAAATGTGGGAACCCTATTTCTAAGACAACCCTCGTATGATAATAATAATACCTTTATTTTTATGAGACACCACAATAGAGTGTTGGAATTGTCAAAGATCATTGGCAAGAAAAAGTGGTACATCGCTAAAAGAAAAATCGAATAAGTATCAAATGCTTAAGAAATCATTCAAGGAATATACAGGATTGTATAAAAGAAACCCTCTGATCTTTCTTTTAAACATTGTTATTGATTGGACGCTTTTTATATATTCTGGTAATTTGTTATATAGTCTGGGTAACATAATTACGCGACTTTCTGAAGTCAATGACAACCTGTGAGCTACAACGAATAATTCAAATTCAAATTCTTTATTTTCACTGTCGATGTTGCAAAAAATAGGAATTATCAATAAAACTTAAATTTAGGGAAAAAATAACAATAACAGTTAAAACATTAAAAATGCAACACTATAAAAACACTGATCGATCAGAAGCCTTCTCAAATTTCGTTTGAAGAATTTCCGTCCGTTTCTGATTTTACCTTATCTGGTAGATTATTGAAAGTTTTCAAACTAAGGTAATTTGATGAGCCTTGACTGCATTTATAGTTAAACATAGGTAAACGTGATTGGCTTTTTATTCTGGTACTGTGCGTGTGACCACGTCAGCCACCCATCTGCAAAGCTTTCTGGAAGGGTATAGGATAGAAGTTTGCTTAAGAGGGCAGCGTGCCACAGCTGATCGAATGCTTTCGTGATGTCAAAGAGCAACGAGATGAGCCTCACCATAAGACTGGATGAGTTTACTCCACAATTGCGTGACGTAGGCTAGGAGGTCCCCTGTGGATCGTTGGTGCCGAAAACCATACTGCCTGTCGCTAATCAAGCTGTGACTTTCGAGGTAGTCCAGAAGCTCGCGATTTATGCTCATCTCCATCACCTTACTTATAACAGAAAGCAGAGCTATAGGCCTGTAGTTATAAGGGTCGGTCTTAGATCTTTTTTTTGGAATGGGTTGGACATGAGCAAATTTCCAGTTTTCTGGAAAGGCGCCGGATTCATAAGATACCTGGAAGAGACGCGAAAGAACTGGAGCAAGCACCGCTGCACACCTCTTCAGTACAATGGCAGGAATCAAGTCTGGACCAGAAGCTTTGTCGAATTCGAGCGACAAGAGCACTCGTCTTACGGTCTTACGCCTGAATGTTACCTCCCGCATAGTGTAGGAAACCCTTTGAATTGACGGCACTTGGGCGTTGGGGGGACGTTCATGGTGGAGTTGGCAACAAAGATCTTGGCTAGCACTTCCGCCTTGGCCTTTTGTCTGTTCTCTACAGTGGGGTTTTATAAGGAGGTTCTGTGTGCCTTGATCTTCTGCTGGCGGGCAGTGTCGCACGATTTGCTAAACCAGCCGTTGGACCCTGGTTTAGACACATTCACATGTATTCCTCCATTCCGACGTGGATAATTTCGGTTATCGAAGAACAGATAGCCGACGCATCCGCGTCAGTGAAACAGACACCTCTCTTAGGAAAGCTAGAGAAGAACTGTACGTCCTGCTGCATCGGAAATCACCGAGAAGAGCTACCGCTGAAGCGGGGTGCTTGATGTTCAGGAAGTCGATCTGGATGGCGAGGTACTCGAGTAGGTCATCCCAGTTATGGTCCGAGGGAGAGCGATAAAGGCAGCAGATGAATGTGGGTGATGTTTTGGAGTTGAGGCGAAGCCACAGAATGTCCTTCCGGCCTGATTCCAAAGAAACATCTCTGGAGCAGGAAGGATTGCTGCGGACAAAAGCCACAACTCCCCCGTTCTTTCTCAGGTTGGAGTGCACCTCGAAGTTTGGGAAGTTACGACGGTTAATCCGTGCAGACTCTGAGATCTTCGTCTTCGCCAAGAAAAGCACGGCGGGACGATTGGATTGCCGGTAGTGATGAACAGCATCAATGTTGCTGTTAATCCCGCAGATGTTCGAAGAACAAATTTTATCTTCGATGTTGTTCCCTCGAGCCCACCCTCCACCCGGACATTCCGAGAGTGGAGTGAGTTTACTCCGGAATTCTTAGTGCTCGAGGGATCATAATCATCAATTTCTTTGTTCTGGGAGATAACCGACTGCACAGCTTAGGTGTGGAAACATGCGGACATTTATAAGGCTAGCGGGTGGTACCGCCTCGGTCGCCTGTCCTTGTCTACCACCTACTTTTGACGTGTTAATGATATTAAATAGACTTAAAGTGGCCCGTTGGCGGACTTGTACCGCCACAGCGCCACCCGTCAATCGGTACTGAGGTATTCCTTAACGCATGTACAATCACTTGAACGGGAAGAAGTTGTATACTGGATACAACAACTTCCGGAATAAGCATTTGCCACGGTCCCGCTCAGTAGGGCATAAGTACCTTCGTTGCACATTCACTATGTTTCATAATCAATCTTAAGGGTACACTCACATATTTTAAAATCAGTAGATGTTTTAAAGGTACATTCGCTTTATTTTGAAATTGTCCAATCCGTCAATCATCGTCGTCATATCCGTGTACATACAGAATAAACAGATATATGATTGTATGAAATAATTTAAATACTGACGGGAATTTAACACACCGCATGATACAAACAGTATTTAATTGATAACGAAATCAAAATAAATTCCCAACACAAAAATATTTGTTGATGAACAGTGTGCTGGCAACTTCATAATATTTTGGATGTAGTTGTAATAAGGATAAAAAATTGCGATGAGTCGAGTTTTTATATAATTGTATTTCATACAAAAAAATTTGGCATCACACGGACATTCGACTATTTGATTGATTACAAAAACGACTGTAGGCAAACTAAGAATATCATTACAGGCTCAAGCAAGCGTCCAATGCTATGACAATCGAACAAATGAAGAAATTAGCTTAATGTTCTAGTTGAGATTCTTACAAATTATTCCAGAGTAGACAGCAGCGTTACCACATTGGACATTTTTCCCCCAAATTGGGGCTTTTGCACCTTAGGGTGCATAATTTTCTAGAGAATTTTTGAGGAGAGATAAACCCTTGGGTATTTTTTGGAGCATTTCATTTTATTTTTAACAGTGCGAAACTAGTCACTCCCAAACAACAGTTTGAACTTTTGTACCATATGCACTCCACTAAGGACAACCAACTTACGACAAAACAGGCAAACATGGGCTCTCGATCGTGCTACTATTGTTTTTAGTAGACGGGGTACGGAGCATTAAGTCAATATACGGCCACAAGGGTCACCGAAAGAATAATAGTTATAAAAATACAGGTTACAGCAATTATTAAACTACAAGATATGATTATGCACAACGAAACTCAAGATTACGATAAAATGGTGGTAGCTGGTATCCCGCCACATGATTTACTGACCATGGTGCATCCACCAAAAGGCTGGGCCCAGATATTAAGACTTGGATTGACAAGGGAGCGGTGCGGATATATTACTAAACCGCACAGTTCCTCACATAACATGGTTGTTTTGACAGCTACCTGAAGAGGGTATGAAAGAGAGAGTACGCTAATTGCGCGTATTGCAATAAAGAGGAGGATACTCCTAATCACCAACTCTAACGTGGTAGGTGGGTTCACTACCACTCACAGCTGGAACTGACGCTCGGCGAGAGGCTCACTGGGGGCTTTACTGAGTAAAATTCTTCATAACTATTGCCTCAGCACTGCCATTTATATATTTTTTTTCATTACAGGTAAGAAACTTGTAACTGGCTGAACCTATGGGACAGATGATCTTCTTGTGTAAGTATTATTACTTACAGAAGTAAAGTGCCATTGTTTTTAATGAACTTTTTGAAGGGAATAATCTCAGATGCTACAACTTAGGAACGATTGACTACCGGATACCTCAGGTACACTTGAATGCAGACGATTCTCGGCTTTATTTTTCTTGCAATCCTAACGAAAAACATGATGCCTTGGTCATAAGTATTGGGGATATTGAAAGATTAATTGTATGTTCGGAAAATCGTGGTCTACAGATTAATGGTAGCTAATCACAACTGATGTTATTTGGCAGATCGAAGGACAATATTGAGCCCACTTTTCATGTCAAAATAAGAAGTGAATCTATACCTTGTTCAGCCACTGTAAGAAATCTTCTGTTGTTTTTATGAATCCGACACTTGTATGTCCGAAACTGGTTTTTACTCAACCAAAACTGTACCATATTCCCATTTGAACTAGTACTATTTGAATAACTGTATATCTGGGTATATCTGAATAGCTACCGAATTATTAAAAAATGTGTAATCATGTTTGTTCTTAAAAAGACATGAAATGGGCTATACAGGGTTATCCAAATTAAGTGTCCACCATTAGTAACTTTGTTATTAGTGAAAATACAAAGTTGTTTGAATTAGCAAACTAGTAGCATTTTTAACGCTGGTAAAAATGAGAAATAAAAAAAACAATTGAGAGTCGTTATTTTGATTTTTTTCAGTAAAATAACATTTTTTTAAATGGAAACCCCTGTATATTATATTTTTTTCTGTTAAAGCATCAAATTTTAAACAAAAAAGTTCATAATGACTTTTCCGCTTAAGTCAAAAATATAGTCAAAATAACGATAAATATTTTTAATTATTTGCAGTATTATAATATTAAGACGGCTATGAAAACAACATGGCGTTCGCGATTTGACAGCATTAAGATAAGCGACAAATTGTTAAACTGGACATACTCGCAACTAGAAGGCTTTGGAAAACAATGATAAAATCAAATAATGTCAAACATTAGTGTAAATACTTGTTTATAAGCTTTATTGTGTCATTAATTTAAAGAAAAATGTTCTCCCATGAAGAAAAGTGTGATATGTTAGAATGCTATTTAGTGTGCAGAAAATCCTCCTTGAGAGCAAGAGAATACTACAGTGAATTATATCCCGCTCGCATTCAACCGCATGAACGATATTTTCTGAGACTTTATCGAAAATTTAGGGGCAACGAAAATGTTTTTGCTAAAACAAGGGCAAAAAAAGAATTCATAATAAGCGAGGCCACGGAAATTGCAGTTATTGGATATTTTGAAGCTTATCGTGAGAATTCAATAGCAGATATTCTCAAGGACTCTAATTTCAGTTATGGTACTGTTCAAAGGATTTTAAAAAATACAAATTTATTCCGTATAAGTACCGACCAGTTCAAACGCTTTTGGCAGGCGATCCAGAGAGAAGACTTGTTTTTTGCCATTGGTATCTTAGCTTCTGTCGCCAAAATGTAAATAACTTTAGTTACCTTTTATGGACAGATGAATCAAATTTTTCAAATTCTGGAATGTTTAATAGAAAAAACCACCATTATTGGTCAAGAGAAAATCTTTTGTTAGTACATCCAAGAGGCCCACAAGTCCGTTTCAGTTTCAACGTTTGGTGCGGTATAATTGGTTCATAAATTGTTGGCCCGTTCTTTTATGAGGGAACCCTAACTGGTGAAAGATATGTGGAATTTATGTCAGAAATTCTGACTAATTTCTTAGACGAATTGGATCTTATAAGTAGACATCATCTGCATTTTCAGCAAGATGGTGCACCTGCCCACAACTCCAGAGGTACTTATCATTTTCTAAGTACTACTTTTAATGATCAGTGGATAGGAACAAATGGCCCAATACAGTGGCCTCCCAGATCACCAGACCTAAACCCACTTGATTACTTCTTGTGGGGTTACTTAAAGAACCAAATTTACAAGCGAAGGTACGATAACCTTGACGCGTTAAAGACTGCAGTTAGGGAAAAGATAACCCAGATAGATGGTAGGACCATACTTAAGACAGTTCGAGCAGTTGAAAAATGTGCCCAAAAATGTATTGAAGAACAAGGTGGTGTTTTCGAGCATCTTCTTTAAAAAAAATTGTTATTGTATTTTGTAAGATTATAAGTTGATGTTGAAAATAAAGTTTGTCGATACAATTTAATTGTTTCAGATTGGAGGCCATAACTTCAACAATTTGTAACCTAGGAGAAAAGTTATTGTAAGCTTTTTTGTTTAAAATTTGATGCTTTAACAGAAAAAAATATAATATACAGGGGTTTCCATTTAAAAAAATGTTATTTTACTGAAAAAAATCAAAATAACGACTCTCAATTGTTTTTTTTTATTTCTCATTTTTACCAGCGTTAAAAATGCTACTAGTTTGCTAATTCAAACAACTTTGTATTTTCACTAATAACAAAGTTACTAATGGTGGACACTTAATTTGGATAACCCTGTATATGCCTAATTTTGCTGAGCACTCAAACTGACGGCTGCTCCTAGGCTAAATAAGGTAGGGACGTTCCTGGAGGGTCCTGCAGGGTCTTTTGTGAGTTAACTCGCAAGGACGCAATGATGGTTTACTTTTAAAAATTCATGTTTTGGAATTGCGAGAATCGGAGTCAAATAAATCAAAGCATCGAAAGCAACCATTCGGTCCATCTCCACCAGACCATGAACAAACGGTTTTTTAACGAGAAATTATGTGGGTCAGGTTTTCATTAGACGTGAATAGCTCTCAACGATCATGCTAAAGAGAAAACTGGAGCAAAGTAGACAATATTATGCTCAAAGAAGATTGGCATTAATTTTGCGTCGTACAAAGGCAGTATGATTGTAACTGGATAGAGTTCGTTAATAAGCTCCGCGTAATCTTGATTGTCGTCATTTGGTGTGGTTTCAACATGATTATGGAGCGAGGCCAAATGATAAAAATTATGCTTAGATACCATGGCAACGCGTTCTTTTCAAGAAATCAGTGTACTAACGATGTATTGAGAAGATGTGAAACTAAATATTCTCATACAAAGGGAGTAGCGAAGGGCGTTGCTCCCTAACTCAACTTGACGGATGAATTCAAAAACATCGGTATGAGCACTTCTCCATCGCGTTTTTTGTAACTCGGTAAGAGCAGCAGTATTGAAAACCTTTCAGGAAAGCTACAGTCAATACGATATTATAATAATAATATTTATTCGCTCAATGTACAAAGAAAACAATACGAGTAAATTAATACATTGAGAACCAAATTTGTTTGACGGCTTGAGTTCAATGTGTACGAGAGAGAAGTGTGTATAGACACATATGGTAGGAAGAGATAGAAGCCAGATGGATAGCGAAGCGCATCACCGCGGTGCCTGGTAATGCCAATTTTTCAAATGTAACCTTCAATTTGCTACAAATAATCACTCTTGTGTTTTTTTCCTGGAGTGCATTGTTTTCGTGACAATAAAATAAAAACAAATTAGATAATCAAAGCTTTATTTCAATAACTGTTCAAAAAGACCACCATCCTGAAGGATACAGGTGCGGCATCTCTTTAATAAAGAAAAACGTATTTCCGCAAAATTTGCTGTGGCTTGAAATTGATGACACGCATTATCTATTCCTTCTTGTATCTGATAAACAGTATTAACTTGTTCACAATTCACTAGTTGTTTAAAAGCATCCCACAAAAAGAATCCTATGAGGTTCAAATTAGGAGACCTCGCAGGTCAGTGTACGGGTTTGTTTCTGCTAATACATCCTTGTCTAAAATGTTTATGCGGTTATGTCACGACGAACATGCGATGGGGCACCGTCGTGCTGATACCACATTCATACTCTCGTTGCTAACGGAACATCATCTAACACATTTTCTATGTAATTGTCTAGAAAAGCTATGAGTTTGCATTGAAACGCTGTGGCAATGCGTGCATGAACAGTTGGCTATTGAAAATGCCGTACCAGACATGTCTGGAGAATCTGTACTGAAGCGAGTGGATTCTTACAGGACGGAGATTTTCTAACTACCAAATATATTCATTATGAAAATTATAGGTTCCACTTTTTTTACCACTGACTATAACACATAACTTTGACAAACTACTTGTATCTCCCAAGAAATGTCAAGTTGCTATCAAGGCCTCCTATTTTATTTTGAAACTAATTGTATCTCGGCTCTGCATGAATGATAATTTGTTTTATTTTTATTTTTACGAAAACAGTGCACTCTTGGAAAGAACACAAGATTAAATATTTGTAGAAAATTGAAGTTAAAATACGAAAAACTGCGCGTTTTGGGAAAAAACAGTGGCGTACTATTTTTCATTGGAAAAATAATACCACTAATCGCTTGTATCTTTGCCACTGTTGCAGTTTAATTTTAAGTGAAGACTTTTGGATGTGGACAATACTTAGGTAAATCCACATAGCAAATTTCAGTTTATACCAGTTGACGGTTTTGATGAAAAAAAAAATATTTTTTATTATTAAACTTCAACACCCCGTATCTTTTTAATAGAGCCCTCGATAAAAAAATGTTACATAGTTACATGTTACCCTTAAGATGCGGTCCTGTGTATGATGTTTCATTTTTGGTCACGACTTATAAATCACATTATGTTTCCTTTGGCTTAGATATAAACAAAAATTAGAAATTTATTGATTCTACATATACTAAGTGACATATAAATCCGAACACCCAGTTTAAATGGTTTTATTTTAATAAAATTTTGTATAAGTACTTAATGAAGCATAATAAGTAAATGATAAAAATTTCAAAATGATTGCACTGCTTTGAAGCCGTTTGACCTTTAATAATGTGTGGATGCACCCTGATGTGCTACGCATTCTCCAACGCGCCTAGGCATGCTTCTGATCAGGTGGTCAATGTCCTCCTGTGGTATCTCATCCCAGGCAACCACCAACTCCTCTCGAAGTGCTTCTAGAGTCTGAGGAGGACGTTGTAAATTGAGCAATCTCCTACCCATCATATCCCACATGTGCTCAATTGGGGATAAGTCGGGAGATCTTGGTGGCCATGGTAACAATGTGACATCATTATGTTGAAAGAAGTCTATTGTGACTCTTGCAACATGTGGTCGGGCATTATCTTGTTGGAAAGTTGGATCTGCCAGGGTGTCAAGATAGGGTAAAAGATGGGGTTCTAGAACTTCGTGGATATAACGCTGCGCGTTCATGTTACCTCTGATGAAGATTAAAGGTGACCTGGAACCATAAGCTATAGCACCCCAAACCATAACTCCAACAGTGTGATGAACATTCTTTCAACAAAAAACTGTGGTTTCCTCCTTTCACCACGTCGCCTTCTAACCCTGGCACGACCATCGTGCATGCCTAAACAAAATCGAGACTCGTCACTAAAGACAATACTGTCCCATTCCTGATCCCAGAGTGACCGTTGTCTGCACCACTCAAGGCAATTACGTCGGTGTTCTCGAGTTAAAGGGAGGACCCAGTGTGGCCGGTATGAAAACAAGCCAAAACTTCTCGTTCGTCGGTAAACACTTCGCATGCCAATAGGTCTTCCGTGTTCTGCAAACCATTCATTTGCAATGGACCTGGTAGTGGAGAAACGGTCCCTTAAGGCCAATAATCTTAGGCGGCGATCTTCACGGTCTGTTGTTCTACGGCGGCGTCCAGTGCCCCTTGCTCTTTGCGTACGGCCTTCTCGAAGCCATGCCTGACAACACCTAACCACAGTGTCTACACTTCTTTGCACTCTAACTGCAATTGCCCGAAAAGAAAGTCCAGCTTCCCGAAGTCCCACTATACGGCCCCTATCAAACTCACTAAGTTGACGAAATCGTACAGGTTTCCGTACTCTAGGCATCGTAACCCATCGTAAAGGATGTCAAGAACCAAAATCCGCCAACGTAGATTCTTCAATGCGGCTGAAATATTCATTTTTAGAGCGTTAGTGAATTAAAAAAAAGCAGTAAAAAAACCGGAATGCCCAACTGATAAGGCTGAAAATTTGTTCACTTGTTATTTTCAGTAAGATAAATACATTCACCAACTTTTATTAAAATAAAACCATTTAAACTGGGTGTTCGGATTTATATGTCACTTAGTATATATTCAAGATACGTACTTCTTATGAAAGGGGTCAAATACGACGAGGATAGGGGACGTAGGATAAAACCTTTTGACAAAGCATTATTATTATGAGATATTTTGTACAGGACGCTTGAATTTTGGAAGCTGGATTTGACATCGCTGACTTTGCTGGCGAATTGGATGATCTACTTTGATCAAAATCAGCTCCAGTGATTTATCTTCCTCGGTGTTTTTAAGAAGTTTATTGTGCGCCTGATCCAAGCGTGCAGCCACACTCTCCTTTTGTAACATCTCCCAAAGAATGTCATCTGGCATATAGTAGGGCAACTGCCCAGCTTATTAATATATCTTTTTAATGCACATTTCAAGTTTAAGTTAGTCCGTGTTAGTACCGTGTAGATGCATCCTTCAATTATTTTCATTACCATTTCAACAGAAACATTCGAGCTGAAGCCAACGATTGGACACAGAGCGTAAGCTGCTCGATTAGCCTTAAGAATGATTTCTTTAATGAGTCCGTCCGTGTTTATTGTTTTAAGATTGAGCCTAAGGTATCGTATATTTGTAGGCTTTTTACCGCCTCCCCGTAGGTCCCCGATGCTCGCAAGAGGGCGTTACCGTTCACTTCAAAAAGACTGCTCTAGTGGCAGAAGTCGCTGAAGTAAAACGAAATTACAAAGCACATTTCTGTGAAAGTGCCGTGCACTGGAAGAAGTCATGCAATATCTTCTTGGTAGCACAATGTTTCAAACCGGCGATCCTAGCAATCTATTCGACTTCGTCAGGCAAGCATAGCTGTTAGAAAAAATATAAAGAGATTTACGGAAAGACGGCTTCGTAGAGAAATATATTACAGAGTCTCATGAAGCCAACTTAGTAGCACATCATACAGGGTCCCAATGTTCTGTGCATATAGAATTACCACGTATCTTTAGTCACAAGATAGGTCCATTGGACACGAAACTGCTTTGTTTGTCCGTTGGAGGGTGATAAAGTTTTCTTTCTAAAACAGATAGCAGATACTAGATGATTTGAATGAAATTTGGAACACTTACGTTTTTCGAGACGTTCTAATATTTGAATTTAAAAAAAAATGCCAAAAATTTTAATACCTGCAGTAAGAAATTTCTTAAAAAACCAGCTCCGAAAAACAATCCTTTTTTCTCAAAATCCATGTGAGATGGCATGTTTTTATGAGACAAAGAATGGAGTAAATGAAAGGACCTTTTGAATAAAAAAAAATTCGTCATTGGGAGAAAAGAATCTGCTATTATTTATGTTTGTATTCTCAAACGCTTCCGGGCTTTTGGTAAAAGTCAAATACAGTGAAATCTCCTTTGGTCGGACACCAACGGGGACTGAGGGTGTCCGTTCAAGAGAGGTGTCCATATAAAGGGTATTTCAATAAGGACGCAACATTTCAAGGTTCTATTAAACATGGTATTTCGTAACTAATAACTGAAATATTTATTGTATTATGGCGTATACACTTTGGAATGTATGAAACAACACATCAGGTAAATGGCTGCCACGGCACCGCTGGCACATGCGCACTCTTTTAATAAAATTTGTAGTAACATTTTTGAATACTTGTCGTGATATCTCGTTGATACAGCGACTGATTTCAACTTTCAATGCTTCGGTGGATGTAGACTTGTTGGTCTAAACTTGTAACTTCAGATAAACCCAACACCAAATCCAAGAGCGTGGTGGCCAATTCTGATCACCAAACCGGGAGATGACTCGACCAGGAGCAAACTCGTGGATTTTTTCTATTAATCACCATTCACATACCGTTGGCCAAGGATCCAATTGCTAAACTCTCTTCGCTGTGCATGGTCTGTTCGCATAAACTTTCAGTCAATTTGACTTTGAAAATGTCCAATTCTTGAGCGCGATGACGAATCGACGTCCCTGGACTCTCGGCAACATGTTCGCGAGCTGCTCTGACATTTTATTCTGAACCACCGCTGCGAGCTCGTCCGGTACGTTTCACATCATTAACAGCAGCAGTACACGGTTAGGTGCGTCCCTTCTAGTACTGTGGTTTCGTCTGGCGTTCCGCAGGGGTCAGTTCTGGGACCTCTGCTATATTTAATTTACACTATAGACTTATAGTCAACGCCAAACAAAGTGGCGTGCACGTCATCACGATAAAAATTCCCAGACCTAATGCCTAGGTTTCTATCACAAACAATTGCTCTATTGCAGTTTCATATTAATGTGATATATAAATTGTAAAATGGTCATTACTCTTTTATTATGGTTAATAGTCATATAAACATTAGTAGATGTCTTATGGGGATTCGGTCTCAAAACTTCCAAAATCCGCCACCAGAGGCGCTGGCGTCGCGCGCCATTGACAGGTTGTTGGACGGAATCTGTAATCATGAGTTGGGGATTCCGCCGCTAGATGGCGCTGTCAAACCAAACGGAATCTGTGTGTCATTGGACACCTGTCATGCGTCATTGGGCATCTCACGCATAGATGGCGTTACACGTCATCTGTCATACGTCATTGGACACCTGTCATTGATGGGTTGGGCATCTCGCGCATAGATGGCGCCGATTTGTTTGGCGCTGTACAAACCAAACGGAATCTATGTGTCATTGGACAGCTGCCATTGATGGGTTGGGCATCTCGCGCATAGATGGCGCCGATGTCGCACCTGTCTGGTGTTGGCGTGGATTACGGGGGGCATTCAGAACGTGTATACAGGGGTGCATCGAAAAATAGCGGATCGATGGACCGACGGTATATCGTTAAATCGTATATAGCAAGGCGTGACCTAAATAGCGTGGTGGGCTCCTCTGGTCGGTCGGTCGGTCGGTCAGAATGTCTCATAACCTGTATACGATGTACTGTTATTATTATACAGGATGATACCGTTCAAAATGAAACTTTATGTAGTAGAATGATGGTGGGGGGGTGGGGAGTCGAAGGAACCGACTGTTTTTTTTTTGTTTGACAACAGGCTGAATACGAAATAAACATAGATTTCTGAAAAATGTATTTTTTAATGATATACAGATACAAGTTTAGATAACAGAGTTTTTAGTTGATGTAACAAATCCTGGCTGGGGCATGGTACTCCAAATAGAGTCCAATGAAATGGTCCGGTCGCAACAACTTTTCTTGTAAATTCATTAAATTTATAGTAAGTTGCGTGACGGAAAAAGTAAATATGGCCATCAATCCATCGAAATGCGAGAGAAATATCTTCAGGTAATTCAGGAAATATGTCTCTTATCCGTCCTCTGTTCAACACATCAGTAAAATCGTTAGAAAATTCTATATATGACATATTATTATAAAAGGTATAGGACCGTCCTGCGTTTGATTGAAAAATAGCATTGATTCGAGCCCTATCGGGTATATCAATTGAAAGATTATCAAGAAATTTAATGGTAGGGAATGATGCTGAGAAATAGTTGTTTGGAGACACAATGGTAATCAAGTCACCGTTTGTTGATTGGAAAATATGTTGTAAAGTGTATTGACGTAATTCTGTAGGAACATAATCGACAAGAAGTTCAGGCTGAGATGGGATAATCATTTCGTTCAAGTCTAGTTTCCATATAAACATATCATGTGCAATATATAATCGGTAATTTGAAAACTCTGGAGCAATGGCTAAAAACATAAAATCTGGAATAATATCACACAAATTTTTGAGGATCGGCTGCTTACGAGTTGTAGATCTTATAGTTGTTGTTGTTTTTGGTATTGCTGATGCGGTGGTAGACTTTGGGATTGAATCATATTTGTTTTTTCTTCCATATAGATATTGTACTGCATTTATATCATCAACATCTAGACCACGAATCTCATGCTGATAGAAGGCAAACATAATAGCATTCGGAGAAGCACTATGTGCTATGCCGAGGGCATGTCCAATTTCATGAACCAACACCATAAGAAAACTAGTTTGAGTTTTGGGTATATTAGGATTATTTCCAAAATACCAGCGTTCATTTATATCTAAATGGATTTCTCTACAGGTGCCGCTAGAGTCAGGAAAGTATGCATGTCCTAAAACGCCGCCAGCATCATCTAATGTCAATGGACATTCATCATTACCCATACAGTTTGCGCTAAAATAATGAGTCTTGCTAACCATGGTTATAGTAATATCAGGAGGATATAGAGTGGGATTGGTAACCATTGTAAATGTTAAGTTTGAAACATTTTGCCACATCTGAAAAGCCATTTCTGCATCTTTTTGGGCCGCAGGTGTGTTTCGAGGGAAATACCATTTCAGGTCATGTTTCCGAAATGGAAAACTTGCTTTAAATTCAGCATCACTGTATTGACAACGCGGACGATTCATAAATTCAATTGTTGCATTATTCAACAATCCATCCACTGGTAAATTATACTTTTCTTGCAAGTTAGTTAGCAAAGTAGAGAGATCTGTTGTATTATCGATGATATGTTCATATTGAGTTAGGTATACTATAGCGTCTTTTCGGAGAAATCGTTGCAAAGCACGTATGTGAAAGTTGAAATAAAAAATAATACGTCTACCCACATCAACATCTTGATAGAGAATGATGTCAAAAATCTCAGATAGCAAATATAAATTCGTTTACCCCCCCAATCAAAATCTTGACTGAAAAAAAATTAGGCAGCAAATATACAATAATCATACACGAATTTCTATATTTCTAAAATTCTACTCTCATGTGCAACTTGTAATTGGAATTTCCGCCGGACAAACGATACATTCATGTATTACTAAGAAATTATATAAAAAATACTGCAACCGCAATGAATGTTGTTTTCTCGATAAAAATGGTACTGAGAATATGATGAATATAATATGCATATTTACGATACAATTATCTCATGTACGCGTGTGTCATCTCAACTACGTACTTATATTGAGCGAGCGCATGCAGTTTTCTCGATAAAAATGGTACTGAGAATATGATGCATATAATATGCATATTTACGATACAATTATCTCATGCACGCGTGTGTCATCTCTACTACGTACTTATATTGAGCGAGCGCATGCAATAGTCATCATTGTTTCACACTTAACGCACAACGCTGCAAGCTGCAACAACGACCGCAGTACAATTAGTGCTTCGAGAGAGACGAGAGAGCGAAAATTTTAAAAAAAGTAAGTGCTATTTTATTTAATATTTTTCTTTTTTATGTCTTTAAATGCAACTGTTTTTTTTTTCGTGTTATGCTTCAAAATAGTTAGACGACTCAATTTTTTTATAGATGGATTTATCAAAAATTAATGCTGCGTCTTCGATTGTAGACCGCAAACCTATCAGAAAATTAAAGGACCTACCAGTTGGGACACCATTTGCAATCCAAGCAGCTAAAGTGGTCAAGTCGAAATTTGGGGAAGCCGTGCTACTAGATTTAGGACCGGAAGTGCTATTTCTACCACAGCGGGTGACGGAAACGTACCAGCCGGTCATCGACGAACTTTTTCACGGAAAATACTCGATCATCTTCCAAGGGGAAGTGGACGTAGGGAAAAGCCGACCGCTAGCATCATTCAAAATAGTGGAAAATTAACAAAGCAGAGAACAGGAGGAGGACAGGGTGAGCATTTTTATATATTTTTGAGTAATGTGTTTGCTTGAAAAAAAAATGTCGTCTTTTCAAATGTCTTCAAATAAGGTTAAAAAGATCATCAAACAAACAGACGGTGTTCTACTATCAATTGTTAGTCTACGGAAAATTTTATTTGATAATTTTACAATCAGAGACGCGGAAGTGTGGCTGAAACGAATAGAAAAACAAATTAGATTATGTAAACGGGTAATTCGTAGTAGAAGGCAAAATAAATTATCTGTAGGGACCTGTAGAAAAGTAGAAACAAATTTGGGGCATTTTAAACATTTTAGAAAGTTGATTTTAACTAGACATATTGGGGCAGGACTTCACTTAACATTGGGTCAGAGGGTTAGATGGGAAAATGTAGAATCGAGCTTTCAAAGTAGAATAAAAACCGGTTCCATAGCTAATTTGCGTCATAAGGACTTGAATCAATTTTTAGCAGATTGTGTAGTTGTTTTTAAAAGGAAAATTAGGAATATTTTGAACACCCATTGTGCGCTCAAAGTAAATACAACATTTTGCGGGGAGTTTATTAGGAAATCGGGGGATAATGAAATTTTGGGAATTAAATATATTAATACTAAAAATCATATTATTGATACATCAACTCAAATAGACGAGTGGTTTAAGATATATGTTAAAGATAAACTTTTAAACGAATTATCGGAATTTGCTGAAAAAGATTCGGGATTTGCGTTAAATAAAATTATTTCCTTAGTTGTTAATATCAGTAAATATCAATTGGGAAACGGTTCATCTTATATTAGACTACCAGAACCGATTATAAGGAAAAATGCTTGTATAAACATTAAAAATATAGATCAAAATTGCTTTTACTGGGCCATTGTAAGCGCTCTTCGGACTCCTAGCAATAAAAGACATGCAGAACTAACCTCCTCATATCCACACTTTACTGACGTTTTACAAACAGAAAATTTAGATAGTCCTATGCTGCTAACAAAAATTTCAAAATTTGAAAAGATGAATAACATTTCAGTCAATGTTTACGCTTTAGAATTGATCGAAACAGAAAAAAAATCATTTTACATAGTAGTACCAGCAAGATTAACGGAAAATAAACGGGATACGCATGTTAATTTACTTTTAGCTCAAAATAAATATTATCCGCGTTTAAATGATTATGATGCTCCTCCACCAGCGCCAGCAAATGAAGATAATGATTCAATCGATGAAATTAAATATCACTATTGTTGGATTAAAAATCTTTCGCGTCTTATTAGTAGCCAGTTAAATAAACATCGTGAGAAAAAATTTATTTGCGATAGATGTCTGAACTATTTCCATCAGCAAAATAAATTAGTTGAACATGAAAAACTGTGTTCTAAATTTAATAAATATAAAATTAACCTTCCTAAAGAGAGCTGCGTTGAATTTAAAAACTTTACATACCAACAAAATACTCCTTTTGTTGTTTATGCAGATTTTGAATGTCAATTAGAAAATCATAAAGAAAGTAGCGTCGTAAATTTAACTAAAACCATAAAATATCAAAAACACGTTCCGTATAGTGCTGGTTTCTATGTAAAATGCAGCTATGATGATAGCCTTTCTTATTTCGAGAGCTTTCGAGGTGCAGATTGTATGGATTGGTTTGCAAATCGTATGGCTGGTGTTGCGCAATTTGTAAACTCAAAAATAAAAACAAGCGTACCTATGATTGAAAAATTAGACACATGTAAGGCAACATCATGTCATATTTGCGGTAAGAGATTTTCAAAAACAAAAAAGGCATAATCGTTAGAGATCACAACCATTTCAGTGGAGAGTTCAGAGGTTACGCACACCAAGCATGCAATCTGAACTTTAGAAAATTGTTTGTTGTGCCGGTTATATTCCATAATTTAAGTGGGTACGATAGTCACTTTATGATTTCGAATTTATGTAAAAAAGGTCGCTTAAGTCTACTTCCCATCAACAAAGATAAATACATCTCCTTTACGCTGCACTCAGATGAAAATAACATTAAATTGCGGTTTATAGACTCTTTTCGATTTATGGGGGCGTCTCTTGATGAATTAGCTTCAATTTTAGCAGTATCAGAAAAGAAAATTTTACAAAGGGAATTTCAAAATTTAGATGAAGATAAATTCAAATTATTAACACAGAAAGGAGTTTTCTGTTACGATTACATTGATTCGTTGAAAAAATTAAATGAAACGACTTTGCCCCCAATTGAAAAATTTTACAATAAATTAAACGATGAAAGTGTAAGTGACGAGAAGTATGCTCATGCGCAATCTGTTTGGCAACAGTTTAACATTAAACATTAGGAGAGTATTCTGATATATATTTAAAAACAGATATTCTGCTTCTTGCCGACGTTTTTGAGCAATTGCGTAAAAAATGTTTCTCCACCTATGGTCTGGATCCTGCGTGGTACTATACAATGCCCGGATATACGTGGGACTGTATGCTCAAATACACTGGGTGTAAGTTAGAACTACTAAAGGATCTAGATATGGTGATGTTTTACGAAAATGCTATAAGAGGTGGAATTTCGGTGTGTAGCAACCGATTTTCGGAGGCCAACAATAAATATATGCCCGAATATGATCCTGAAAAGCCGTCCAAGTACCTTATGTACCTGGATGTGAATAGCTTATATGGGAATGCTATGCAGCAACCCTTACCCTACGGAGGGTTCAAATGGGTAGATGATGTAACATCGTTTGATGTGATGTCAATACCCGACGACTCTGACGTAGGGTACGTGCTACAAGTCGATCTATCGTACCCACAAGAACTGCACGATAAACACAAAGATTTTCCGTTTGCGGCAGAACGTAGCGTACCACCCAGCGACGGCGGGGTAAAATTGCCGAAATTAATGGCAACACTTACGGATAAAAAAGAGTACACGGTTCACTATAAAAATTTAAAACAAATGCTAGCTAATGGGTTAAAGTTAACGAAAATCCATAAAATTTTACAATTTAAACAAGCAGCCTGGCTGAAACCCTACATCGAGTTGAATACTCGATGTAGAGCTGCAGCCCGGAATGATTTCGAAAAAAATCTTTTTAAATTAATGAATAATGCAGTATTCGGTAAGACCATGGAAAATATACGTAAGCACCGCGTATGTAAAATCGTTAAATCTTGGGGTGGTCGCTATGGGGCAGCAAACTTGATTTCGAGTTTTCGGTTCCACAGTCGCACAATTTTAGAGGAAAATCTGGTGGTTATCGAATTGAACAAGGCTGAAATAACGTTAACAAACCTCTGTATGTAGGGCAGGCAATTCTAGACCTATCGAAACTAGTCATGTACGATTTTCATTACACCTATATGCTACCAAAAATGGGTGCAGAAAGGTGTAAGCTCATGTACATGGACACAGACAGTTTTATCTACGAATTGCAATGTGAGGATGCATATGAGGAGATCATTAAAGCTGATTCCAGTAAATTTGATACTTCGGATTATCCTGAAAATAACATATATAAAATACTGCGTAAGAACAAAAGGTGCCGGGTCTAATGAAAGATGAAAATAACGGTAAAATTATGACACATTTTATTGGACTTCGAAGCAAAATGTATAGTTACAAGGTGCAGGGTGGGAAGGTGGTTAAAAAATCTAAAGGGGTTAAGTACAATGTTGTTAAAAATAAAATTGCATTTGAGGATTATGTTGAATGTTTGAAAGAATTTAAGGAAAAAACAGCTACACAACGCTGTATCAGGTCGTATGCACACAACGTATATTCTGTTGAACAGTCCAAAATTAGTTTAAGTCCGTATGACGACAAACGTTATTTAATTCCGAACAGTTTTGACACACTTCCGTGGGGGCATTACAGTATCTTATAATAGCGTTTTTTTTTGTTATAGATGAATGCCCCAACATTATCAGAGTTAGCTGTTAGAAAAATTTGCGAATCAATAACATCATCAGCAGTAGAATTCATGGAGCAGTCTCCACTACCATGGAAATTAACTACGGAAATTGTGAAACAATTTCCTTTATATAAATGGCACGCTATGATTAAAGAAGCCAAAATGATCTTGATTCTTCATATACAGGAATTAACTTTATTAGATGTCACAAAGAAATAGATCCAAATTTAATTCACACTATATTAGGAAAATCAGATTGGGGTTATGTTTTTGAAGATTATTCTAGTTACTGTCTATGGACAAGTGGATATTGGCTGGACCAATATTACCTACACGTATGTAAAAATTGTTTATCTAAATTTAAAGAAATACATAAAACTTTAAATAAACGTTTATTTGCCTGCTATGACCATTCTCACGAGGTTCACGATGCACATGACATTATTTTGAACGTATACCAAAAAAAGTATAATTGGTGTCACAGCTGCTTAAAAGCGTAGTGTTTGAACTAAAAGACCAGGAATCTTGCAGAGATGCCTTACATGATAGGTCTAGAAATAACATCCGAATCCGATTGATGAATCTGATGTAGACAGCGATATTGAGTTTTAAAAAAAAACATCACAGCAAACAAATTACAAAAAAATATATAAAAAGCGTTCATCCGTCCTCCAGTTTCTCTCTATCTATTGTACTAACATTTATATATATATTTTTTTTCAAACATGTATGTAGTACTAACATTTATATATATATATATTTTTTCAAACATGTATGTAATTAGATTTAATAAATGAATATTTATAAAAAGATGTTTTATTGATTTCGTTAGATTTTTCTAGTAAGAAGAGTTCACAACAACAACAACAAGATGTCCTGATAGCTTGAGTCGTCAGAGGTGTGCAACATCAGAAGCAATGTTAGTGCGTGGTTGGAGTTCAAAACTTAGCGTGTTCAAAAACAAAAAAAAACACGCACACACATAATACTAACATTACTTCTGATGTTGTGGCGCGGTTCTTCGGGCTATCAAGACATCTTTTTGGTATTTTTGAACAAAGTGTGCACGTCACGTGCGTCACGTATCACGTCACGTGCGTCACGTATCACGTCACGTGCGTCACGTGTCACGTCACGTGTCACGTCACGTACGTCACGTGTCACGTCACGTCACGTGTCACGTTACGTGACGTATATCATAATGAAACGACAGATATGCATTTTTACAAAACTTTATTAAAATCGTTCAAGATCATTAGCGATCCTATGTCTATAGAAAAATATATGTTGTCCTAACGCGATATGTTGTAAAGTACAGCCTACGAGCTTAAATGTATACAATTTTTGAATAGCATCTGAAAACGTATAATTTTGATCATTAAACTAGCTCGAACAATCTTAAGCGCATTATAATAATAGCTTGGAAATTCAACAGTTTCTAGCATAGACATATACGGTACTAAAAGTTCATTATTTGCTTCTAAAAGAGCGTTCACGTCCATTTCTGAGAGGTAGAAACTAATGTTGTGCTTGGTTATTTCGAGAATTTCATACTATCATAGATTAGTCGTCGAATTCTGCAATAGTCACCGCACTCGATTTCGACAGGATCATACTTGTCAGGAAGGTTCTTCTCCTCCTCGTCCTCCTCCGTCTCCTTCACCGTTACCACATTGAGCTGGTGATTAATTGTTCCCACTCATAGGAACTGAAAGATAGTTTCAACCGTGATGAGTTCCACACAATTACAGCAGGAGTAAATGATCTCGCTGGGCTTAGACCGCATCCAATTTGGTATGATCCATTTGGAAACTGCGTGTACAGCAGATAATGGTCCTCGTTCTGGCCGCTTCTTCGTACCTTTCCAGAATAGCATCCAGCTCACGGTCGTAGTTTACAGATGATTCGTGTGAGCTGCTGGTGGTGAGGTCAAACTCGCTGCAACTTGAACCACTACCACTGGTATCCATTTTTTTTTTTTACTAGCTGCCTGACTGACTGACTGACTGACTGCAACCGACTGAGAACTCACTTTTAGCAGAAACCCCCCCACCCCATACACCTAGACGATCGCATCATTGTCAATCCAACTATTATGTTTTGCATCAAGGCCAAGCCATTTGACGTACATTTTTTTACCTTTACGACGTAAAACTTTTCA